>CM062832.1:567824-698499 GCA_031772345.1 Himalopsyche anomala | reverse complement strand
TTTTTATTTACCGAACTATGAATCAAGGTGATTTAAAAAAGAACAGGTGCGCATCTAGTAAATATGAAATATGGCAAAAAAGAAAAGAATAACAAAGCATTATTTTGTCTTGGCGAAGTAAGTTTATTCCCGTCTTAGTTTACTGACTCGAGCAATTTATTTCTTCGCTTAGTATAGCTTAAAACTCTAGAGTTGCATTTTTCTAAAGTGTTAGAAAACATTGAATTTATTTAACGGTTTACTTCGAAAATAAGGTGTCGAGTATATTGCTGGCTTAAGAAAGACTACCTCTTATGGAGGATTTAAAATGCCATTTTTTAAAAGCTTTCTTTTAGTTATAGTAGGTAACACTTTTGTATTTTAGCAAAGTTAGTGTAGCAATATCCACTTACAGGTGGGATTTGTCAAAAACCTAAGATATATTAATTTTTGCTATTGATTTTGTCTTTGAATTGTACATCGTATATATTTTTTTTAAACCATGTCCGCTCCCAATGTGGAGCATCTGTCTGGGTCTGATCAAGGGTCTGGGTTCGATTACCGGTAAAATCAATATCAAATTAAGATTATTCTCAATTTAGATTTGAGGCCTAAGATGTGGGTGTTTGTGATGTCAATTCTCCTCAAGTTAATCTTGAGTATCTTACAAAAAAAATGGAGTTTTCTCGTATGATCTTTCTACTTTTAAATATTTGGCGCATTATCATTAGCTGTAATGCCAAATATGTTTTTACTTAAATTATTTTTTTAAATCTCCGGAAAGAGTGAAACTATTCCTGATATTGAAATATTTTGGAATTAGACAAACAATGTTTTTTTTATGTATTGAATGCATTGGCATTTACTTGGTAGAACTCCATTGTAATAAGGTAAAACAATTTTTATATAGCCCAGTGTCTGCGTTCGCTTATTCAGTAACTGTTAATAATAAAACTGCTGATAATACCATACTAAAAACATGAAAATTTTAAAAGAAAAGAGATTGGTATTAACAAATTTAATTTTAGACTTATTGAAAGAAAAATGAATAGCTAAAAATAAACATTCAGAAGATAAAATATTTTACTTATTTCGTTCATTCCTCAAAAAATGTTATGTACAGTAAATATTGACTTTAATTCTAGGACTAACTCATAAAAAATGTTACAAGCAACTAAAATTAGATTAGTACATTTTTATGATGTTATTAATCTTTTTTTATTCAACTGCTTCGTTTTTAATAAAAGAAAACGTTTTTTTCGCATTTGCTTAGTCAGCATAATCAAGAATTATCTTTTTTCTTTCAGTTGGCGTACTGCCGCCTTTCTCCCGACTGGAGGTGCCCTTCGCGCACGTGGCGCTGAGCGGTGACCTCCACGTGTCTCTACACTCACCACCCGCCAACCTGCCACCGCTGCTCCTCAGTGTATCAAAGCTCGAATCCGGGATCACCCACTTCTTAACAGACGTGATTTTACCGCAATCACACAACAGCGATCAGAATATTACTCAGTTTACGATACCATGTGGATACTTCACGAAAGGAGGAACATACTTGCTGAGAATCAGAGGTGCTGATGAAAATTTAACAGAAGCAGAAGCAGTTCAAGACTCGAAGCTCTCACGAGTCTTGGACGTAAGATGGCCTTCTCCGAAGTTGTCCCTTACGCCAGAAAACATTCAAACTTTCCCAGAGCATTCAGTGACTGGTATTATAGAATTTCCTGAAGTTATGTGCACGCCTTTACTCTCAGAAAGTATACTTCAGCACGATTCAATTCTACCAGAGTTCTGGCTGGAGCTGTCTTTTTGCGGTGAAGGAAGTAATGGGGGCACAGCTCTGTGCTCAGGGCCCGGAGCTCCACTGTACTCGGAACAAGTAAGAGGGCTCCCTGGAAGAAGGGAAGTCTCGTTGAGATGTGAATTGTTTGGAATGGCAGGGACGTATGCTTTGGTTTTGAGGCCAGCTATACCCACCCCGACTCTGGCAACATCGACGGCATATTTAAAGGTAAGTGTTACACATTAGCACGTTTTTTTCTACACAGCGCTCATACTCAATCGACTTCTATTATTTAACCATGTTCTTAGCATATCAAAAGAAATATTATTACAGAAATCTGTTATTAGTCTGTTCGTTTCCACCTCTTTTTGAGATTCATTTTGTTTCTTTGCGCAGGGCGTATGCCAAACGCCATTTGCAGTCATATTTTGAGGCTCGTATTTTTCTGGTCAGAATTTGGATAACATTGGTCACTCAGACAAACTTTCACTAGCTAACTTTTAGCAGTGGCAAGCAGCCAGGATATTATTTAATAATACTTCTTTATCCCGGGTTATCACGTTGAAAAAACTGGCTTTCAAATATCAATAATTTTGCTAAAAACCAGATTTCTTAAACACGGTTTTTGAAAACCAACCAGCGCTAGCTTACACACACATTCGTAGTATAGAAGTAAAGGCTACCTGAATATATAATATTAAACATTAAAATACTCTTTATTAATCGGCGCTGCTGATAAATTTATCATTATAACCCGACTGTGTTGCATTAGCCATTCAATTTAGAAGTAGAATTCGTTATTAATATACTCGATTTCAGCCAGCAAAATGTGGACTAGAAACATAACACATATACAATGTTATACGCCAGAGACTGCATCCATTATCGGTAGGGGGAATAAATAAAAAATCGGGAAAATAAATTCTCCCAATGCAGGAAAATATTGCTTCTAGAGTATTTTTTTACAACGATTATTGATTGAATAATACATAAATTAGACTTAGTGGATGTTACTGATTTGATTCGTATTTATTTTGGAGTAAAAACACGATGGTTTATTAATATTAAGAATGATAGTATAGAGCAGAGGTGGGGAACCTTTTCTTCTCTAAAGGCCGCATTCATTTTTCTGATTCGACATAAGGCCGCAGTAAACATTGACTAGGACGAGATTGATTAATTTTCAATCCCTTACCCTACTTTTTCCTTAGATTATCAGATGAAGTGCACGCAGGAAAGCCAAAAAAGCTATCAACCAGTTTTAAATTAAAATTATTTATAAAGCTAAAATACTTTGATTTATATTGTGTGATATGATACTATTTACATTTTTTGACAATAAATATTGATGACATTAAAACTGTTTAGTTATCAAGCCCTTACACTTGTAGTGTGATTGGGAGTTCCAATCTATATGGTTATGGTAAAAAATAATACTAAATAATTGAGGTTTCCCAGCTGTGTGGTATGTTATTGTCTGGTTAACACTCGCGGCTCGGAGACAAGAAAAATACCTCTCTTCCGATGGGGGTCGTTTAGGGACCCCAGTGGTTTCCTCATTATTGGCCTTATTCTTATGAATTTCAAAAAAATAATAGTCTAAGGGCTTTAAAATATCTCTCTGCATCATTCCTCATACATTTTTTTAAATAAAAATCCGTGATTTTTTAATACATAATCATATTTTAAGTTGCGCGTAAAAAAGACGTCATCCCAGCACACATATGAAATCGCAACTGACGAGATTTATCAAATGCTATTTTACGAGCGACCGCTTATCTCTCTGTTGTCTTTAATGCTTATCGCGCCTTCTCATGTTGCCAGAACTTATATAAAATGAGGCATCGATGTAAGTAAGATATTGTGTTTTTTTTGAGAATAGTATTCGAGGATACATAAATTATTATCTTTAACTTCGTACACATTAAACCGTTTTTTGTTCTGCTTTGAGGATCTTTTTTATTTAGTTGAATTTTTTCTTTCTTCCACAAAAGGTCCAAAAAACTATGATATAAGAATACCTTAATTATAAACATTGTATCACCCATATTAAAATAGATATTTAAGAAATTGTGGGTATTGGGGTCGCATTTCTTGAGCTTAGAACCGAAAAAGTTAAGATGGTTTATAAAAAAAGTATGATTTTATGGATTCTTGAGAATTTAATCACCATTGTCTTTGTGAGTTGCATAATTTGTCCACTATACGTCCAGAGGCGACGCAGGCGTCGTAAATAACAACCCCCCTCTTCCGTTCCCCAAGTGGGAAAAGGCGTCGTCGTAAATTTATTAACGCTCCCCTCGCGACGCGCCGCTTCTCTTTTTACGGCTTGTCCAACGGCCTTATGGGGTAAGGTTCACATACTTTGCACTTTGGACGTGTTGTGGGGTCAATCCGTGATGTATGGGCCAAATCGTCGATTTGAAAGAAACGCATTAATACTCGAGAAATGTGCAATAATTAATGGATAGTTATCAGAACAACTCTCGCATGACTAACGATGTCTAGACTTCTTCAAGTCGTAGACGTATCTTTGGAGATGAAAAAAGTGCACTCGTGGGTATTATTTTTGAGTCACTCACTATCGGTGCACTTAGGACAGTGATGGCATTTCGCAGTAAAAAAAAGTAAAGTTTCAGCTACGTGGTCTCAATTTTACAACATCGATATTGAATTTACCTATTAACCCTCTAAGTACGAGCGTGGCCATATGGTCACAGTAAACACCGTTGTCTACTGATCTCACTATTCATCCTTGTTCTACCTGAATATCGTTGCTTTCACTGATATTTGGTTAAGAAGGGTACAGACTTCAGTTAGACATCAGCCGCGGGGACAGAAACGGCCACCAAAAGCGATTTTTTGAATTTTCGTTTTTTTTAATGGACTTTTTGAAACTGTCAGTTATTTTTTTATCAAAACATTAAATTATTTAAAGTTCTTTTGCTAATATATTTGAATTGAAATTATGTTGATCTAAAGAGGTCAAATTGTAAATATTTTAAAAAAATTCACGTTTAGCTATATTTCAACCCCGAATGTTTGCTTGCCCATATGGTCACACTCGTCCTTACTACTATCCGTACACAATATTACACGGTAATAAAAGGATGAGCATGACAATTTTTTTTTTTTTTTTTTTTAAATTTTCGTTAGGAATAAAAGTAAATCCGTGACTTCAATATGGCTTCAAAATATTTTTTTATGGCAAAAAGTCTCTCTTCTCTGAAGGAGAATTCAGAGACGAGAGTCCCGTTGTATTCCTTATATAATATTACTAGTTTGCAAATTTGTAAACTGTAATATATTATCTCAGAAAGAAGATGCTTACATCGTATTCTATGTATGCGAAGTCAACAATTTTACAGTAATAAGGTTACTCCAAATCTCCCCGGGAGCGTCGATAATCATAATTATTGCGTTTAGAGTTTGCAATATCACGTTAATTAGTAAGGTGAAATATTGCAGCGTGTTACGTTAATATTGACACAAAGTTTGTCATAATATATGATTCGTAGACAGGATCGCTCCTCCATATAATATGCAATATGTTGAAATGTTGGGGGGGTTATGTTTACCCGTTAAAGCAGGGGCTCTTAAATATATTTTGATATCGCATACATATATAATAACCTTAACCTAACTGCAATTTATATTTCGACACATTATTGGCAGATGTTGCCAAATAATATAATTGACCAAATGAATTAGGTATACAAAGAAGCTCGTTGTTTGAAAAAAAAGCATTTACAGTACATGCAATTATTATTGATGCTGGTTTAAAGACAGGCAATTCTTCTTGTCTATCAATTTTAAACTTTTATTTGTGTCATATCGGCATTAATGTATTTATATTTGGCTCGTATTTTTCCGGTCATAATTTATATTAAATGGTCATAATATATCGGTCAGAAGAAATAGTCATAATTTAAATGAAATTACAAAAAAAACCTAACCTAACCTAATCTAACCTAACTTAACCAAAATAGTTACAAAATATTCTGACCGTATATATTTTTACTCTGACCAAAAAATGATTTAAATTCTGACCATTTATTTTGTTTCCTTTATATTTTGATATTATGTATGTATAGTAATGCGTGCAACATAAAATATCGTGCTAGAGACTTTGTTCCAAAAGCTGATTTTTTCATTTGGTGCTTACTTACTGTTAACACTCTTCGTTAATTACCGCCTAAGCAGTGCCGATTTAGTCGCATCTATATATTTATTCCGTAAATTCTTTCACGTCTTTGTTATTTATTATGATGAGTGATGCATTTAAGTCATGCCAGGTTTGTATTTTCTTCTTGCTCCTTGAGTACACAGAGAATTATTATTTTGATGAAAGATCCACAAAACTACTTTTGCGTTGACTGATTGTTTTGGGCTTATCATAAAACCTAGAAAATAATTGTCTCTTTTCCCGTTAGTGAGTAATTATAAATTAATATCCGTCAAAAAGTGTATGAGGTTTTTTTAGTTACTGCAAGTCTTATTTTGACGATTTGAATAAAAATCATTTGAACTTGATATTACATTGTATTTAAGATTGTTGCACCATATACAGCGCTTAGTAAAATAATAATAAATACTTTTATAATTACGAAATTAAATCTTGATCATAATAAATAAAAATTAACAAAACTTTTAAAGTAGCTTAATAATAAATGAACTAAAGAAAAATCAATTTTAGTAAGAAAAAATAGTAAATAAATAGTAATGAAGCGCCATTGAAATTCTGGTTTCGCGGTTTTGCAAATAGGCAGCTTGCCTACTCGACGCGGGTCTGTGCAGGTTACATATTGTAATCTGAGCACATGCACATTTCAGATCGTTCACATAGCGTTCTAATAAGTAATGGGAGATTCATCAGCTCGTGCACTTAATCACTTGTGACTGGTTCAATGAATCTACAAAGTGACAATGCAAACCAAAGCCATACTATGCTGCCATTCCGTTGCTTGCATGTGTATCAATAAAGCCTCCCTTACATTGTCACATTAAATCATCAATAGTCAACTTCTGACTTAATGCCAACTAGGGCGTCCAATCCCGGGATCCCGACTAATTTTGGGATTGAGGAGAAGAAGTACGAAATTCTCGAAAGTTGTTGAAAATAGGCAACCAATTTTCAAAATTCGCGCGAGTTAAAAAAAAAGGTCCCAAATTTCTTCGTTTTAGGAATTTGGTAAATTCCTGGGTTTTTGAAATCGGCCAGCGAGCTTTTTTTGCAAAATCCCTGCGAGAGCTAAAAAGTTTTTTTTTAAATTTTAGAAAATCTGTAAATTCTCCCCAGGATTTTGAAATCGCCGACCGAAAATTTTTCAATCCGAATTCTACAAGATTTTATGATGAATGTCCAATCCCGAGATAACAAAAAAAAGGTTGAGAAACTGAGTAACAAGCAGTTCTCATAAAATAAATTTGTATAGATACCTACATTAGGATTAGAAATAAACCTTGACAAAAATTGAATTCCGGTACCTTTTTTTTTTAAAAAAAAGCACTATTATAAAGTATGTGTTATGTTTTAGGCAAGATGGTCGGAGCAGTTCGTACTGAATGTGCATGCTCGCAGTGTCCTACCTTGCGACGCTCACGCTGGTGGAGTAGCCGCCCTCGTCCAGTACCCTGCATGCGTCCTAGAACGAGCTGATCGAGTCAGGGTCTTCGCGAGAGAACCGTCGCCTCTGCACTCGCCGCTCCACTCACCGCTGCCAGCAGCGTTGCCGCTGAACTCACAGTTGGAATCGTCGATGGAGCTTCAGGACTCTGTCCCTTCACCGGCGGAGCTGAGATACGTGGCGGAGCTCAGGGTGCCCAGAGGGGCCCATGCTCTCAGGTTCCCGTGTGATCTATTCACGGAGCGGTACCCTGAATATTGCTTCGTGTATGTGAGCCAGGCGGTGACGGGTGCCGTTGCTGATGTAAGAAGAGAATGCCTGCCCACGTTACCATTGCCTGGTGAGTTAAATCATATTTTATATCACATTTAATAACAGTAACATAGTGTACTATAAACCAAATGCATTATATTTTACGACTCTTTTACGTGTAAGCACACTATAAGATATTTCAAATCTTAACAATGGGGCTTCAGTGATAGTAACATCTATAATCCATCTATCTATAATCCATCAGTGTTTCTTAATCGTATTGAAAGAATCGCCCCCTTTAGCAGAAATTAATTATACAAAATTATCTAACGCCCCCCCCCCAAACGAAATTAGAAAGTTACACAATTCTCTATGTACTATTATTTCATGCAATGGATTTCATACTACAAATAAAAAATGTTTAAAAATACGAATAAAACACGTAATATTATTAATATGTAAATTATGTATTTATTGCTATATAAGTCATGTTAACATTACAACATTGTTATATTATCTCAATGAACAACACCTATTTTAAGTAGTCAATAGAATATTGTCGACACTTTTTCTGTTTGGTTGACATTTTGAAACAAATTGATTAACTGATTAATTAAATAATAAATTGATTAATTTGAGGACAGCCGAAAGATTGCGTCCATCTTACACGAAAAACCGGAGATGACTTAGTGCATAAAGTAGTATATTTTATAAATTGGCTATTCTTGAACATGAAGTTGCTAAAAGTTGGTAGATTGGTAGTGCAAGAACCTACTTATCGGACCCAAAAAAATAGGAAATACTGTTATTATAATTATTGTTCAGTCTTTCAAAATCTCAGTGCCCCCCCCCCCTTAACTAAGTGCATCACCCATTCGCATCACCCCCTTGCATTCCTGCAGCGTCCCCCGAATTTTGAAAAATCAAAAACGCCCACCAGGGGGGCGGTACCGCCTCCGTTAAGAACCACTGATCTATATAATGCACATTACTGAGATTGGTAAAAATCCTTTTTTATTAAACACAATTTTATCTTTTATAGTAGATATTCTGTCCAATATATTAAAGGTATATACAGGGCTTTTCCCCACGTAACTCAGTGGAACGGCGTTGAGGCACTATTTAACTCAGAATTCTTCATGTTTCAAATCAATATTTGCAAAATTTTATTTTTATTTTGTTTTGAAAATTTTCATTTTTTTTCTTGAATACCATTGTCTGTTAGTCTCTATCTTATATCTCTTTTAGATGTCATTAACCGGGTACCCGGAAGGAAACTTATCCTTCTTCCCTTCTTCTCTTTGAAAAAAAGAGAGGTTGAGTAACTGAGTAACCAGCAGTTCTCTTAAAGATACTCTTTTTTAGGTAACTCCATTAGGGAGCCATATGCTCCACATTGGGAACGGACATGAATCAGAAAACAAAGCTTGACAAGTAGTGAGTTACGGCACATTAAAAAAATCACTGGGTTAAATATTTTGATTGATTACAAATGCTCACTGGATAAATAAAATCAACGTGGGTTTTTTTTCATTAACATTTTACCTTTATCTAACAAAACATTTACATTTTTATTGCATTATCCAGAGGTACTTATATATTATACCTATAATGTTAAATTCACAAACTATAATGTAGTTTTTTTTAAATATATTATCCAATTTCCACTAGGTAACAACAACTTATAGCTTTGTACATTTTTTAAATTTAAAATATGAAGTTTTGTCGACGAATTATTAGACTTTTCTTCGAATTTATTGTCTCAGAATAAATATTCAGGCAGCATCAAAAATGTAAGTGGGTGATGCCAGAATCAGGTGAATCGTTTTTTACCCAAACTATGTCGTATTTTCCAACAACAACAAAAACACATTTAGTGAATAAATACAACTTTGAGGTTATATTTTATCGCTTTAACGGAGGTCGAAGTGTTCATTTTATTTTAAAAGGCGAATGAATGGTTTTCTCAATGATTAGAAATTGTCGTCTGATAACTAATTATTTTTATATATTAATAAGTGTCATTGTTTTCATTCCTCGGTAGTATAGTGGTAAGTATCCCCGCCTGTCACGCGGGAGACCGGGGTTCGATTCCCCGCCGGGGAGACTTTTTGTATTTTGAATGTTATATTTCCGATACTTTCTTTCTCAAAAGAAAAAAAAATCCAAAAAGTTTCGCCCAACGTGGGGCTCGAACCCACGACCCTGAGATTAAGAGTCTCATGCTCTACCGACTGAGCTAGCCGGGCTGTAGACACAACGACGAAAATTAAATATATAAGCCCAATGTCAACATTACATTTTGCATAGATTTTTATTGTAACGCATCCCACTTTCTCAACGCTGTTATTTTTATTTTGGTATTTGAGCGTTTTTATAATATTTACATTATAATAGATTTAATGTGAGTAATATGTCCAATATCGGCCGCGTGGTGTAAAGCCCAGTTTGTTTTAGTTTATCTACAACAGTACCTGAGTACCCAAGGTGGGCAGGTGAAAACTATTTACAAGCATATTATAAATATTTTGTTTAATCTAAAAATGTGTTATTTTGTTTTAATGTAGGTAGGTACTAAAATTTAATTGCCTCAAGAATGGTGGAGAAACTAAAATTATTGTAAAATCACTAATGACCAGGGGTGGGCTGGAGGGGGCTCGCGCGAGCCCCTTGTTAAATATTACTGAGCCCGGCGAGCCCCTTGTTAAATTAAGAAAAACAATATTCTCAAACCGTTGCTTTGTATAATCTATAAATATGCAACATATTTAAATTAAAAAAGTAGTAATGTCCATTCGGGATCTCTGACGTACAATTTTAAGCTATTTATATTGATTAAATTACGATATATTGCGTACTGTAACACAATATAAGTGTATATAATAGATAACATTCAGTGATAAAAAAATTCACATCTTCCCCAAAACATCTCGAATAGCTATAAGATTAAGCGAGTCCCTTGTTACCGTATTGGCAGCCCACCTCTGCTAATGACCGACGTCAAAACATTTAGCAATTTATTGTGCTCCTCTCTGGCTTAGTGATAATAAAATGTCTGGATCTGAGAAGCAGAATACGGTTCACTTTGTTCGAAAATGATGTGTTGGTGCTATTTTTCTAACTAATAAATAGGTCGATTCTCAGAAAGTCAATAAATCTCAAATCAATGCAATAAATCCTTTTACAAAGGTATGCATAGAAACAAAATGCATTGTATTAAGTACAATTATATGAAGCATGTTGTACTGATTGCATTCAGATTCATAAATTTCACAAAATATAACAAATGCAGGGCTGTGGAGTCGTGTAAAAAAAGACGACTCCGACTCCAGCTTTAAAATAATCAAATCGACTCCAACTCCGATGAGATTTTTCAATAATTTCATTTTAACTTATATATACATACATATATGTATGTATTCCATCAGATCATCTTTAGTCAGCCAAGCATGAAGTGTCAACACTTTGGCTTATTTTGTTTGAATACACGTCATTAAATATATTTTTCAAAAAAAAATTGGAGCCGTTCATTTTTCACGACTCCGACTCCACAACCCTGAAAAAATGAGCTAATAGTATGTACCTAAGTAAACGAATTGTTAACCAGTTGAAATATTTAAAATTAATCTCTTTAATATTTCACTTCTGTGACTTACCGCATTTTGCTTCTCAACCTCGGATATATAGATACACAGTGCTTTTTTTTGAAAAAAAAGGTGCCGGAACGCACTTTTTTCGAGCATTTTTTAAGAAGGTATATTATTTATTATATATTCGAATATCATTTTGATAGAATTAATGACGGCTTTTCATATAATGCATAGAAAATAAAACAAAATATACATATTTTAAAATAGAAAAAATTAAATTAAACATTTATTAAAATTTCGAGAAAAAAGGTGCCGGAACGCCGTTCCGCTGCGTTACAGGGTAAAAAAACCCCTGTAGATATATAATAAATAGTTACCGATCTATTCTGTTTTATTTATAAGTTAATCAATTTGACTTACCGTATATTTATTTGACTGACAATAAATTAATATTTGTGAAGATTTAGATAATATGTAAAGCTCGCAGACATCAAATTCAATAGAAATCAACCTAGACAAATTGCTCATTAAAAGTTATCCAACAGGAAAAATAGATGGCGTTTCCAAATTATATTTTAATATCGTATTGTAGATTCTATGGAGCTACCCGCCTAATTATTCCATAGAATATGGATCGTCTGTGAACTTGAAGACTCTTTGATGATGTCAGGCAACTTTTGAAATGCCTCAACACCAAGGAAGAGTAAAATGGCGACTTTTTTTGACAGGGGGAGATGCTTTTCCCTGATAGCAGTGATAAAGAATATTGTGATATCAGTGGCGTTTCTAATTTACAAAAGTTGCCGTATTTTACACGACTATTCTAAATTGCCAATACATGGAGAACTGTCACATGAAATTTAACATGGCGTCCATTATATCACATATTATATCATTAGCTCTGTTCTTCAGCGTAATTCTGACGGCTTGCAAACTGTTTACGAAATATAATCTAAAAGCTTTCAATTCGATTCTTATTATAGTTTGAAAAACGTCAGAAGTACGCAGAAGAACAGAGCTATTTTGAGAATATTGAAATATGTTTGAATTGCCATGAGTGAAAAAACAAAATTCAGAAAGATTTCATTGCCTGAATTCGTCAAATTTTAGTGGCGTGACTTAGATACAAACTAATAATTAAATACATACTGTGTTGTCTTATAGTTTCCATTTTCGACCGCCGTCAGACGAGCGCCACTGTTCGCCGCCGCCGCCATCATTATATTTTCTGACGGATGATGTTGCAAATAATAAAATAATATCTTATACGCCGACGTCCTGCCCTGCCTCAGTATACCATACTTTATATTCTTTTCCATCGTAAAGATATCACTTCTCGCTGATGATGTCTGCGGCTACAGAGGTTTACTCAAAATTTTATAGCGGGAAACATGCAATCATAATAATGTACACACTAGATATTTCGTTCTTTTATTTAAAATCGGTATCAAATATGTTCCATTTTGGAGAACAGAGTATATTTTAGTTTGAATATAATCACTTTAGATCACGGTTTCTCAACCGGGGACCACAGAAAAAAATTAGGGGAGCTACATGCAAATCCATACATTCCCAGGTTTTTTTTATCGGGCAGCGACAAAAAATTGTTTGAACTCCGCGAGAGAGGTAAAAAAAAATCCACATTTTTGGCAATTACGGGTTTTTAAAATTGGAATTCCTGGAAAAGCTAAAAAAAGGTCTCGTGTCTTTTCATTTTGGGAAATCTGTAATTTCCTGGGTACATTTTTTAGATCTGTCAGCGAGCAAAGAAAAACTGGTATGGGGGCCGCGGAAAAATATGATTCTCAAGAGGGTCCACGGGCCCAAAAAGATTGAGAGCCTATGCATTAGACAACATCGTATTAAATCGTCAATTTAATTTATGGATAGTTTGAAATTTGAATATGATAATTGTTGCGATACTACTTCGAATGGTTAAGTATAAGGCTTGTCTGTTTTCAAAAACCGAGATTGAAAAACCGGTACTCAAGTAAAATTGTCTACATTCGAAAATCGGTTTTTTCAACCTGGTTTCTTATACATGAATTAATTCCTAATTAAATTTGATTGAAAGCGATATATTAATTTTATTTGCCATAGATACAAATAAAACGAGATCAATTATCTAGTTTTATACAACGGTCGTCAAAATGGTGGTCCGCAAGAGAATTTCGGTGGTCCGCAGAGAAATGTGATTTTTTCCAGACAACTGTCATTAAGTGTTGTAGTAAAAAATACCAAACATTAAAAAAATGTTGTTTTTAACCATTACAGAGATAGATTTTTTCCATGGTCATTTAATTAATCAATATCATTTTATGATGTAATAAAAGTCACAAATACTCATATTTTTGGTATATCTATGGTTTTTGATCTCGTTTAGTAAAATTTATACAAAATAATGTCTTTAAATAAAATAACTGATTTTTCCACACAACTAAATAAACTAAGACAAAATACAAAGTAAATTATGTTGATAAATATCTCGTATAAAACATAGCAACTCCTTTCAAGCAAGAATCCAATTAGACAATAAACTTATTATTTTCTTTGTAAGTAGATTTTTTTTATTTGTAATAAACGACAAACGTTCTCCATCTTTTCTTTGTCGTTATTAAAATGGAGAAACATTTTATGGCACAAATAAAAAAAGTCATTCTTTTTCGATCGCAATTTATTTCCGCGTTAAGGCGTAGCGAATTTAAATAATTTACATAACAAAATGACGAAATAAACATTTAAGTTATTTGAATATTCAATTATATTTTAATCTATACACATTCAAATAACAGCAAGCGATTATGTATATCTAATGAATTATTTAAAATAAAATGTTATTTAATTGAAATATTTAAATTAAAAGAATAACGATAAATATTATTATCATCATTAATCAAGTATTAATTTGATAAAAGCTATTATGTTATACATAAACTTTATTAAAAATAAAATAATCATTTCGTGTGACTGTATTAAAAAAAAACAATTTTTGTCCCGTTTTTTATTATCTACGGAGCATTTCAGTGTGTTTCATTATTCGTACGAGTCCAATGCTTTCTTCTCTTTCCTCGACTTTTTTCCGATGTGGGCTGTAGTGGGCTAGGAGGGGCTCGCGCGAGCACCTTGTTGACCGTTTGAATACCGCGTAAATAAATCAGCAAATGTTCCAGAGATACTGTGTTTTTGAGAAAAATAATTTTACCTAATATACACTCGAATTCGATATTTTAAAAACCTATATTGACTCAGTATAAATAGCACTTCAAAATATTGCTTATATTCTATTAGAATACCAAGTATTTGATTTTTTCAGTGATAGTAGGCTTCATTTTGAGTTATCTAGAAATATAAAGATTTTAAATATTGTTTAATAGATGTAAATGAAAATATAAACTTAAAGCGTATCACTAAATATCACAAGCTTGACACTTCCTGTCCCATGATTACATTATATTAAGACATATTTCACAGAGCAGAAAATAATCATTTGTAATATATATTGTCTAGATTTATGAAAAAGATACCTTATTAAATTTTCTATCAATATGAAAATGATATTATTCGTGTTCAGTCGAGTAAATTATTCAGGAGAATACTTGATTGCCAGTTATCGCAGATCAAAACAAAATGATTTTCCTTCAATATTTCAACATCGAAAATCTTCCAAACTAATACGAAAACTTTGACACAATGGTGTTCTTCGATAATTAATTATTGAATTTATAATTGTGGCATTAATAATTCAAAACTATCGGCTTATTAATTAAATTTGAAAAAAAATCAAACAGAATAGTTAAAATATTATTGTTCAATAAATTCATTGTTATTTACCTTTTACCGCCGACGACTTGGATTGATGATAATATTTTAAACATATTAATGAAACAATTACATTTTCTTATTTAATAATAAAATATCGCTTTTCTTGCCATTATTGTATTTTCGGTAGCAACATTTGCTTAAAATTGGGAACAGCAAAATTTCTAATGAAACTTTTCAATATAAAATTTAATTTTATATTAAAAATGAACATCCAATAAGCTTAACTACTCTTTGACAAGTTTTGTAATTACATTTTAGAGATATTAAGCATTTTAGTTTTAGTCAATTTTGTATCCCTTATTCATATTTTGTACTTTTATTTGTAAATTATTATCAATATCAATTGTTTATTGCAGCTTTTAATTTCATTTGGATTTTTATAAATTACACTGTAAAATTTTACTCTTTTATTTGTTGATAATGCCTGTCATGAGCGAAATCGGTCCTGAATAAATAAATGTGGGAACTAGTAGATTTTTTTTAAATGGAATGCTTTTCCACCAAATATTGACAGTGAACACCCTGAAAGTGATGTAAAGAAAGTGTTAGAAAGGACTAATAATAATTTATTGAATTGGTATTTACTTTGTAAGACTCCACAGTAACAATTTATTAAAGCTCTACATTTTTTTTAAATTAAGTTGTTGGCTATTTCTGCTTAAAGTATTCATCAGAACTATGTTTAAGCTAATTACAATAATATATACTGGCTGAGAAGAAAAACATGACATTTAACATTATAAGTTCTAACTTATATTTAAAAGTAGATAAATAAATAATTGAGAAGTTAGAATAGATGAGAAGATATTAATATTGTGTATCTTTTTTAACTTTTAAATCAGTATAATAACATAAATATAAAGCTAATCTAAGTAATGTTTCAATATAAAGCTAAGCTAAATTATGTTCAAAAATAGTTCCGACGATGGCGTAAAGCCGAAATAGCAAAAATATATTGTTATTTTTAACCTTAATAAAACTCATTGTAAGCGTATCGTTCTGTGAATAATTTGTTTTCAGGATTATATACGCAAGTTAGAAATGTATAAAAACATTTGTCTTAATGACCTTGAAAGAAATCTATAAATATTTTGAATAGTTTTCAGGAATTTGGGAATATGAGTTCTAAATTGCTTCCAGTCGGTTAAGGTGATCCACAATGCGCACTAGGGATTCTGAAGTCTCGGTGTTTTTCAAAGTCCCGGGCTATCCCGGGGCTCGAGACTTTTATTTCCCCTTCTATAAAATTATAATTTTATTAAAATTAAATATTTGCATGTATGTATGTATTTATATATTACATACACTCGGCGCCTTTTGAAAGTACGCATTAGTAAATTAGTAGCGTTTTTTAATACAATGTTTAATAATTATTATTTTTCTTATGTATAGGATATGTGTAATGCTTACAGTTAATTTTTACTAAGAAGGGATGATAACGGTACATCAATGAAGCCGCCGTCAGGGGTAAATTTATGACCGTAACTTCACAATACAGTTTCTAGACCTTTTTTGTCCTATTGAAACATTGGTACCTTTGTGAAATAGTGAAAAAACAATTTTACATAAAACAAAATCAGGTATGAACATTTAATTTCAATATTTTGTGATTTGCTTTTGCTATAGTTATATTAGAATATATAAACACATGTTACTTGAAACTTCTACGAAATTATAAATCCCAAACATTTGTTTTTCTATCAGATGCATTTTATATATGCATACCTAATTATGTCAAAACCCCGGGTAATTGTTACATTTCGACCATGTCGTTTGCATTTTTCTTGGGGATCCCTCTTATATCTGCTTTCATTCAATACAGATCAGTCCTGTTGAGGGTTTTTTTAACCACAAGAATTGTTTTTTTCAAAATGTACATGTTATTAGCACATTTTAAATCACAGTCACAATTCCCGGGACATTTTCCATAAAAGTTCCGGGACTAAAGACAGCAAAATACGCGACAAGTCCCGGGACGTCTCAACACAGAATCCCTAATGCGCACCATTCAAGTATTTGTTTACTTTTACTCCCAAACAACTATGTTTGTATTATCATAGGGTAAAAAGTAGCAAAATTTGCTTTATAGTTCCACAAGAATCACATGATAAAGTTTACAGCTACAATATTTCGGTTTGATATCAGAATCATCAATATCACGTTAAGTCGAGATAACTTTTAATTGTTTTATAATAAACTGGGTGGAGTTTTTAGTGTCATTTTCTACAGGCGCGGTTCTCAAGGGCTCGAATCCTAGAATGGATTGTTGAGCATATGGCCTCCTAATATCGAGGTATCTCAACAGAAGTTTTTATACGAGAACTATTTGTTACTCAGTCGTTCAACCTCTCCTTTCCAAAAAAAAAAGTAGTAGAGGTAGAAGTATAAGGTTAGAGACGGCAAGACTGGTGGTTAACTAATTTCTCACGCTACGCCCTGTTGTAAAAGGGTCGAAAATGGTGGGAGGAAACTTTTAGACATCACAAACACCCATGCCTTCGAACAGAAATCGATAAATCGATCGAAAAAATACTGTTCGTACTGGGACTCGAACTCGTGAGGTCTGGCATGGAAGCCCACAACGCTAACCGCTGCGCCATAGGACCGAATTATTTGATTTCTGGAACTAAAAACACATTTATACAGTAACTGAAAGTTGAAAGTAGAATCAGTTGAGAATCCTCGTGATAAAGAAAACCGGTTCTGATCGTAATAAATAAATATTAAATTAGTACAAAAGGATGTTTTATTTTTGATGTTATTATTTTATAGTTTGAAACATTATACTGTTAGATTAATAAAAACACAATATTCCTTTGTACTTTATTCCACTTTATTTAAAAAGTCAGGGCCGGTTTCGTTCATTGCGAGCATTGTCAACTGACAGTCATCGTCAGTTGACGATGCTCGTAATGAGCGAAACCGGTCCTGACATATTAAATAAAGTGGAATGAAGTACAAAGGATTATTGTGTTTTTATTAATATAATGCCTTTCCACCAAGTATTGACAGTGAACACCCTAAAAGTGAAAAAGACATTATATTAATAAAAACACAATATTCCTTTGTACTTTATTCCACTTTATTTAAAAAGTCAGGGCCGGTTTCGTTCATTGCGAGCATTGTCAATTGATCAGTTGACAATGATCGAATTTACCATTAGTCTCCACTTAAGCTTAACTACTCTTTGACGAGTTTTGTAATTATTTTTAGAGATTTTAAACATTTTCATTTTAGTCAATTTTGTGTAACAAATTATTCATTGCACCTTTTTTATTTAATTTTAATTTGTATCAATAGCACTGTAACATTTTACTCTCTTATCAGTTGATAATGCCTGTCATGGGCGAAACCGGTCCTGAATAAATAAAAGAGGGAATTAGTACATTTTTAAAAAAATATATAATGCCTTTTCACCAAGTATTGACAGTGAACACCATAAAAGTGATTATACTGTTAGCATTACAAATAAAAATTAGTAAAACTAAATAATCTTTTACTTTGCGTACGTATGTATATTGTAATATTTCATAATTAAATTAAAATAAAACGAAAAAGTGCCTTTCTCAGAGATACATTGTGTAAAATCGCCAAGCAAGACAATCCGATCAGAGTTTCATCGAGTGAAAAAATGAAATGGTGGATTCCGGAAATGATATAAGTAATATAATATTGATGGTCACTTGAGCAATTCAATGGGAGGGGCTGTAGGAAGGGATGGAGAAGGGATGAGTGGAGTAATAGGGTAATAGAGTAACAAAAGGTGAGGATAGCGAATAAATTGAAATGAACTAGTCATTTGTTATGTTGAGAAGTAGTGTTGGTAGAATTTATGACTCGCTAGCTAGTTTATTGGAACTTGTATTAATCCAAATTAGTGTCTTTTTCTGACTGACAAGAACATGTTTTCCAATCATCTATATTCATCACTTTTAGTGTGTTCACTGTCAATACTTGGTGGAAAAGCATTATATTAATAAAAACTCAATATTCCTTTGTACTTCATTCCACTTTGTTTAATAGATCAGGACCTGTTTCGCTCATTGCGAGCATTGTCAACTGATAAGAAATATAATTTAACAATGCTATGAATACAAAAATAAAAAGTTGTAAACAGCAATTGGCATTGAAAAGAAATTACCAATTACATTAAAAGTCATCCAAGATTAATAAATTTAGAGTAGTGCACCGAAAGTAATTACAAACATAATTAAAATTTGGGGAATTTTTGACAAAGTGATAAAATGCTACATTAATAAAGTGAAAATAGGCTTAATGATAGTTTCCTGTTTTTTCCCGCTTCCAAGTAGTTGGTGTGTGTAAATACTTAAACAAAATCTACAGCGAAGAAGATTCTGAAAAAGAAATATATATATATATTTTTAATGCCAATTGTTGCTTACAACTTTTCATTTTTGTATAAATAGCATTGTTAAATTATATTTCTTATCAGTTGACAATGCTCGCAATGAGCGAAACCGGTCCTGATCTATTAAATAAAGTGGAATGAAGTACAAAGGAATATTGTGTTTTATTTACATCTATATTCATATTAGATTCAACCAAGTATTGAAATTGTTGTACTAATTACAAATTTATTTAACACTCGAGTATGAAAACGTCGACAAACGGGGTACAAAATAGAGCATATACAAAAACCGACTTTTGGAAAAAAACCTGTTTTCGAATGTCAATATTGATCGAAAACCGGTATACAATTCTTAGTACCAATTTCGTCTAGATATATTTACAATCCAACGAAGTAAAACACAATTAGTTGAATAATAAATTGAAAAAAATAAGCACTATTTATTTTCACTACAGACAACTCGACCATGTTAAAATATCTGTCGATGAGAAGATTTACAAATATGAAACTATACTACGATAAAATTTACTGTATTGGTAAGAGATAAAAAAACAGTTTTAGTATGCTGCTTTGAAAGTCATGTAAGCAATAAAATAATATACTTGAGAACAAAATAAGCCAAAAGACATTCTGTTAGGGGTAGGCCATTATTATAGATTCATAGAGAAGCACCAAAAACAGAGAAAACCTTTTTCTTTCGAAAGTAAATCCTCTGCGAACAAATAGAAAATAATCAGAATATTATAATGTAAGTGCGTTACACTTGGGCAAGTGGAAAAAGAAGCAATAATCCAAGACAGGGGTGTATTAGTTACGCTCCATTAAACACTCGAACTTTATTTTGTTTTGTTCTTTTTTTGGTTACTGTGAGAAGGTATTTTATAGATCATCATCGGTTTATCTTAAATCTGCTTCTTTTAATAGTGTTGTGAATACACAGCACTTTGGCAAGGATAATCTCTTCTGTTGTATCCGTAGCCGATTAGTAGATCTAGAAGTCCCTTGTCCTACTCAGTTGTGTGGTCGACGGATAGGATACCCGAAACTATCGAGGGCTTATAATCATTGGGGCCTATATACAAAAACATAGTCTTAAGCTCACTAAAGTTTAACAGGTGATTTACTTTTGTGCTTCCAACATTATAATTTCATTGTTTACCTAACCTTATCTAGTACATGTTTATGTGCTTTGTTTCACTAATAAATATGGGCTAAGTTTAACTGAAAGCACGCATTTTGTAGTTAAGCCCTCGAATTTTAAGCATAGATTTTTCAATCAATGTACTTGTAAAAAAAGCACATAAGTATACGCTTGACATTTTAGGATATGTCAGCACTTTAGTTGACTGTTCAACGCTCTTGCGCGCTCATCCTATTCGGTTACGATGTTCTGATAACAGAAAACTTAATTTCATTTGATTTATGTTTATCTTAATCCATGCCCGCTCCCAATGTGGAGCATATGGCTTCCTAATGGAGGTATCTCAACAGATGTTTTTCTTCTAGAACCTTTTTGTTACTCAGTTGCTCAACTTCTTTATTTAGTAAGGATTAAGATATTTAAAAAAAAATATATGTTTGGCATTACTTCTTCTTCTTTCTTTGGCCATGTTCGCTCCCTATGTGGAGCATATGGCCGCCACGCGGCACCTCCATGTTTCCCTGTCTCCTGCCAATTGCTTTGCTTCCTCCCATGACATGCCAGCATCCCTCAGTTCCGCCGAGTACATCCTATGGATAGTACCCGACGGACGTCCGGGACGCCGGAATCCCACCGGTCGAAAGAAAAGGCAGGCAGGATTGAGGCTTTCCGGAGGCATCCGCAGCACGTGACCCAGCCAGTTCCAACATTGTGTTTGGCATTACAGCTAATGCTAATGCGTCAAATAGAAAAATGAAAGATCATACGAGAAAAACTCGATGAGCATTTATTGTAAGTCACTTGAGATCAACCCGTGGTAAATTGACATAACAAACACCCACGTTTCACGTCTCAAAATTGACATTAACCTTACCGGGAGTCGAACCCAGACCCACCTGAACGGTAGAGCAAGCTCTAACCAACTAGACCACAACGGTCGATGGATACAGGATTGATGGATAAGACTAGGACAGGACTAATGTTAAAAAGTGAACAGTTATTTTGTAAAAAATCAAAATATTTACTGACCAAGATGATAATTCAGTAACAAATAAGGTAGTTATTAAATTTTCGGACCAAAGTATTTTTGCAGTATTAGTGTAAAATCTATTTTTTATGATTGTTCCTTGTGTTAACTTGATAGGAGCTAAAACCAATAAATTATTTGTTTTATGGTAAAACCATTTTTTTCATACAAGCAGTAATTTGCGAATTTTAACATTGACCGATGAGTGTTTTGCTGAATATATAACCTTAGAAATTTAACAATTAGTGTTTTTAAATTAGTAAGATAGTTGATCGAATGCAATTGAAATAATGATTACTTTTTAATAAGAGGCCTTCATCGAGTAGTGGCTTACACTTAAGCGTTGGGTGATAATAAATACGCGACTACCAAAAATACCAATAATAATCGCAGACAGGCCAGGGGTGTATTAGTAACACTCCATTAACTGCGAGAACTTTTTCTTTTGCCCGTCCCCCTTGGAGTATTTTGTCATTTAAAAAATCTACTGAATCGATAGAGATGACAGTTCTTGTCAAATGTGATGGAAAATTTATTAGCCGTCAAATGATTTCTTTGTCGCGATATTTAAAGCAAAGAAAAAATATCTTAACACATTTTCGTTAATGGATTTCTAATTGTTTGTAATATTTGTATTTTTTAAAATCTTGCTGAGTAGAGTATATTAGTTATACAATATCGACTGTGGAAAGGAAAAAGGACGTAACCCACAGTTTTTTTTCAATAATCACTATGTATCACTACTTAATACACGTTTTACCAAAAAGACGCAAGCTACAAATGCCAAATTAGTATCTAAATTTAGCTTTTAAGTTTGAAAAAGCATGTAAAAATTTAAAAGCAAGGAAAAAGGCTGAAATAAATGTTTTTCCTAGACAACTTATTATATTAATATTAGATTATGTCAATAAAACACCAGTTTAAAAGTCTACGTGTACTTAAAGGTTGTGTATAATTCATAAATTGCATATGGCTCAAAATCATCAAAACACGTTTCTAGTGCCTCCTGTAAAATTTGATATGTGTGGGTTAAGTACTTTTCGCAGTCGATATTAACTGTCACACTATTTCAAGTAAATCGTCGGTTTCTCTGATACCAATGTATAATAATAAAATTTAATTTTTTCAATTCGTTAATATTGTTGTATTTTAATTCTCGGTCAAGAGACATTTTACGATTTACTAAGACCGGTTATATTTTTTGTATAAAACATGTGCAACAACTATAGGCACTAGCTATTTTTTTTAAGTAAATGAAATAAATTAAAGTTCATCACAGATACTTGACAGAAACAAACCCTCGTGTATACACTATTTTGAAATACTCTACACAATCACGTGTTGAGTATTTCAGAACTTATAAAATAAGTGTATACACGTAGGAAAAGCACCGTTGGTCCTCAATTTAACAATTATAATAAATCTGACTTATTTAATACAATATATCAACTAATAAAAAATGTTTTTTTAACGTTTATTCACTGAAGATTAACAGTAAGAAAAATTCATATTATGAATTCGGTTTCATTTCTAAGCAACTCATTTAACGTGATGAATAAAATATGCCGTGAATTGATATTATCTGGAACCGTTAAGGGCGGAAGGGAGACTGCCTTAATCGGTCATTTCCGGAATACATAGCCTTCCTTGCCTACCATATAGAGGATTTTCCTTTCCATTTCCTCCGTGGAAAACCATTTGGCCGACCGAGTCATTTATCTGGAGCTGATTTGTTAAGTTAGCTAAGTGTTTCTTACAATAATTGCCGGCAATAAGCGCAAATCGCCCTGGCCCAGTGGTACCATACTTACGCTTATTATCTCAACATCTGATCTCTATGTATTAATATTTTAACGACTACACCATTACATTACACCATTACATTACACTAATACATGCTTTAATTATTCCGATGTTCTAACATTTTAAGCATTCGTAAACTTATTGATTGATTTTATTGGCATTTGCTTGGTAGAATTTTATTACAGTGACGACCAATTTAGGTTAAATAGTTTACAAGTTTTGAATGAGCAGGTAAATCTGCCGAATTCCCCACTCTTGTATCCTATATGTAAGAATGAATATAGTTAGGTTAATATAGTTCTTAAAATTACTCACCATTCAAATTTGTAGGCATACCCATGAGTTAATCCATTTTGTCAGCAATGGCCTTAAACTTAGTGATACATTTGTTTCTTATTATAAGCACGATACATTTATTTACTGAACGTCAGTTCAAGTTCATCCGTGTATTTGAACGCCTGAAGATACCGAAAGTCGAAACCCGGGTCGTTAGTGACAACACTTATGTGAATGTACACTATTTGAACGGTTCAAATTTATTTTAATGAGGTGAAAAAATATCAATGCATTCAATATTTACATTATATAAAGTATTCCAAAAAATAAAACACTTAATATAAAATAAAAATAAATTTATTTGATCAGAACCGGTTTCGCTCATCGCGAGCATTATCAAATGATGAGAAAAATGTATAAACAGTGCTATTTATACAAGTTAAATTGAAATAAAAGGTGTAATTGTAATTTTGTTAGGTGTATTTGCAGTAATTCATTATTTTCTAAATGATCAGGGTCAGATTTTGCTCATGACAAACATTATCAACTGATCTATTTATATTAAGAATTAAATTGATAGTTATTTCTGCTTAACGCCCCACGTGATAACAATGTTTAATCTAACATAAACTTAGACATAAACAAATAGGTATACTGGTTTAGAAGAGATATACTGAAATCTATAATATCTTGAAAATATTATAACATCCTTCGTTATATTGAAAAGTACAGTTTTTAAATATTAAACTAAATTTATGTTTTTTCAGTAGCTATTTTTGAGTTTATTCTAAATATTTAATCTAAAATTATTTAAGATGCCACAGGCAACGGAGTGTTATTTTATATATAACTAGCCCGTTCCCGGCAAGCGTTGCAATGCCACTCAAAGAAAGAAAGCATTTGTATTTTAATTGTGTTTATTGAAGTGCATGTTTTCTTTTTCTGTCTGTTTGACGTTTGCTGCCGATTGTCTATGATACAACACACGCGCCACCTACTGTAAGTTAATTGTACTATAACCTTCACGCAAGTACAAGCATACGTTGTCAAAATGAACTATGTGACAGACATACA
Organism: Himalopsyche anomala; assembly: GCA_031772345.1. Lineage (NCBI taxonomy): Eukaryota > Metazoa > Arthropoda > Insecta > Trichoptera > Rhyacophilidae > Himalopsyche > Himalopsyche anomala. Next base: position 673,756 of record CM062832.1, on the reverse strand, counting down.
AACATTGATTTGTATATATAAGATCTACCGTAATTTTACTATGTCTATAACCTTACCGAAAGCGCAAGCAAAAAGTTTGCCAAAGTTTTATTGCAATCAAATGAGCGGTGTGACAACGCATATAGTACAAACAAACAAACATTCATTTTTGTATGTTAGATATTATTGTTTTTATTTCAATTATATTAAGTGAAATGTGTCGTCAGAAAAAAGATTTATCTAGTTTTTACGACGTGGGCGAAAATGATAATATATATCATCTATAAATCAAAACAGACTCCCTTTAGTATCTGAGTGAGATTTTTTCATTGAATTATTATTCTCGCCGATGTAATATAACAAGCTTCATTTTTTGCGCTTCTTTTATTGCAGTCTACATCATAAACGCATTATTTAGTTAACACATTTTGTATGAATTAAAGCGCAATTCCATAGAACTGTGTGATGTTTCATTATTTATTATTGAATTTGATACTACTTTCGATGGATTCGGCGGTAGCTTTGTGTCAGTTAAATTTTAAATAACGTAGATTGTTCCACATATTGTGCTACAAACTGTGACACGTGTTTCGCATATTTCAGAGGCATCCTCAGACAATCTTACTTTCACAAATGTTTGTTTAAGTACGAATGATTTTAATTTTACTATTGTGAGATATTATAAAAATAAAAACGGGAAGTAAGGAGATGAGGATAGAAAAACAAAAAACAATAATGATACTACAAATGACATTTACGTTACTAATGAGTTGCATCAATTAGGAAGAGTTGAGCAGTTGGAAATAAATTTAGCAGTGGTCAACAACCTATCCTATTTAAGATATTATTTAATAATAATTATTTATTATTAATACTTTTATTTATTTCTAAACATTCTAAGCTATTCATTTTTAAACCTTTTTTTATTTACTCGATGAAGTATTTCTATGTTACTATTAAAATATAAAAATAAAATTATGCTTGTTTTCTAATTATTAGATGATTGAATTTGATACTATTTTTTTGTTATTTATTACATAAAATGCCAAAGAAATATTTACTCAATACATTAACAAGATTACCTGTAGTTAATTATTTAATAAAAGTAACAAAGTGCTCTTGCTAGCTGTGTGTGATTTGGCAGGGTTTGTAGATGTCTCGATTTCAACAGTCAAATCCATAGCACGCATTAAGTGTCTCTGAAAATTCTGATTTAACATAATTTGTATTTTTTTTCGATTTGTATATTTTTTGTTGACAGCCTGGCTGACCTTTCAGCATCGTATGAATTCAACTGCTTAAGTCGTGAATTGTTTATCGAACAAAGATAGCGGACATATTATATACTAATCTAAAAGCTTAACAATACTGTATTACAAAGTCTTAGAATTAAATAAACTTTGGTTTAGACCATTTTTACTTATAGTGTAGCTCCCCATAGAACTCTGTTTGACTACAATATTTCATTTATTTAATTGAATTAAAATAAAATTCTATGTACACGGATAGTTGAGATAACAAATTTAAAATATATATTAATATGTATGTATGTTTTTTATATTTTAAACAAAATCAAAAATCAAGTTCACTTGTACCAGTGAAAAGCGTCCAATCCACAAGCGCAACTATTTTTAACCCTATTAAAATTACATCCAATAACTTTTATTTGTTTCTTAATTTTCTTCTTTCCTTATATTTTGGCAACGGTACTGATTTGTGATTTTGGAAATCTGGTAACCAGCGAAAACATCAATTCATAATATTCAAAAAATAAAATATACAAATTTACTAATTCCCACTTTTGTTTATTATCAACATGAGCATCAGCTAATAATGCTCGTCATGAGTGATACCGGTCCTGTTCTTAATGAATAGAAGTGGTAATTAATAAAAATACATATTTTATTATGTGAATATAATACCTTTCTTTGACAGTGAACCATGTAAGTGATTCATTACATATTCACTTTTAGGGTGTTCACTGTCAATACTTGATGGAAAAACATATTAATAAAAACACAATATTTCTTGTACTTTATTCCACATTAAGTCAGGACCGGTTTCGCTCATTGCGAGTATTGTCAACTGACATCATTGCATTGTCATCAGTTGACAATGTTTGAATGTGTTTTTATTAACATAACATATTCATTTGCCTTAAAAAATATTGCCTTACTTAACACTCCTTTTTTCATTTACTGTATGATATGTAAATAAAAATTTTAACATTTAAATTTAACCATTAAATATAGGAAACCTTAAAGTTCCAATTTAACACTTGCGCTAAATATGCGAGGAGTACTCAACTTTGTAAAATTATATTATAGTTACAGCGTACAGCGGGTTATAAATAACCATCTATTCACGTACAGCCGTAGCGTTGAGAGACCTTTATTTTCTACCGTATATACCTTCAATCGTAGACCGTAGATGGCAGATACAGCCTAGATTTGTAGACAGCTCGTAGCTGTCGTAGAAGTCGTAGCTAGCAGGGAGAGCGACATGAACAAAAAGTGTTTATAACCATACCGGATTTCAAAATGCATTGTGATACTGTGATACTGCGACATAAAACCTTTTTTTATTTTTAATTAGGGTGGTTTGTTTTCTTGGAGCTAATAGTATTATATAAATCTTCAAACTATAGCGGGTAGTGGTGGGAACAATGTTTTTAAATTAAACTCAAATATTTCGCTGATTCGAGAAATATCTTCAAAATAATTGAATCATAAAAACATATTTAATATAATGAGTCCAATTGTGTAATAACTAAACCCTGATCGATGCAATCTTTAGCCGCCAGTGTGGTCGAGTGGTCAATGTCATTGGCTTCTGTTACGTAAGTCACGCGTTCAAATCCTAGTATGGACAGTTTTATAAATTGACTTTTCAATCGATTTATGAATTTCTGTTCGAAGGCATGGATGAAAGTGATGTCTTTAATTCTCCCCTCCCACTCATCCACTCATATGAACGAGGCGTAACGAGAGCGATTAGCTAACCACTAGTCATGTCTAGCCCTAGCCTTCTATTCCTTCTCTCTTTGGAAAAAGAAAGGTTGAGCAACTGAGTAACGAACAGTTCTCGTAGAAACACTTCTGTTGAGATCAACACCATTAGGAGTCCATATGCTTTACATTGGGAGTGGATATGGAAAAAAATCGATGGAAACTTGAACATGGGAACTATTATTTTTGTTCAGAATATTACTACAAAGGTTTCAACTGCTTTTATTGATTTTGATATATCTAATAATAATTCAATATTATCTCAGTTAATTTATTTTCCTATTATAAATTTTAAGATATAATGTACATAATTATTATGGTACGAATATTAAGGAATTCAATTAAGATATTATTGATGATTATTACATTAAAGAGGTGTTACTAATTGCTTAATGTAGCTGTCTTCAAACTGGGGTGCGCGAAAAAATGAACCTTTTATATTATACAATTGCAACATATTGAAATTTGGATGTCTGTCTACTGGATTCACAAAAGGGCCGCTGGAGCCGCATTTTTATCAAAATAATATATTATTTAGCTCAGGGTATCCCAACCGGGGTCCACGGCATTTTCCTAAGAGGCCACAGATATAATATTATTTTAAGGAAGGTACAGTACAATTTTGGGGGAGCCACGGGCATCCTTAGTAAATGAGCTAAAAAAATAAAGGTCTCATATTTTTTCGTTTTGGGAAATCCTTAAATTCCAAGGTTTTTAAAATCGGCCAGCGAGCAAAAATTTTTGAAATCCGCCAGCGAACTGAAAAAAAGCTCTCACATTTTTTAATAATTGTATTTTACAATATGTCAACTTTAAACTAAATAAAAAGTAAAGTGTTCGATTTGAAAATTATTTTGGAATCTTTCAATTTCCCATTATTTTCCCATTCACCAATCCCGAAATACCGTAATAATTGTGTTCCTAAAAACTAATAACTATGGGTACGGGCCACGGAAAATATAAGTCTTATAAGGGGCTACCGGCTAAAAAAGGTTGAGAAACTATGGGTTATAATTATGTACATATTTTTTTTTTTTAAATTTATTATACATACATATTAAAGAAATACATTTCTTAACCATTTCTAAATTATGCTGTTTATTTTATCAAACGTAACGTGATAAGATAAAGTTTTGAAACCCCTGGCTTAACGGGCTTATAATTAAAGTATTCTTATGAAAATATTGTAAATAATATATGGTTTTGCTAATAATAATTAATTATGGATTTGATCAATTCGAAAATGGCATTAATAATACCGAGATTTCATCTTAATCCAAAATTTCCAAAGCATCCCGGTATTCTAGAATTACAAGCCTATATTTGTTATAAGACTATGTAAGCTAGCTTACTAAACCAGCCACTTAAGCCAAGTGGTAAAAGGTTGTCAATACCTATACATCCCTTTTGAATCAGCTTGCTGAGCAGGGTTGTATCCAGGATATATGTACACAGTTACATTACCATAATAGCGAGACTCCGTACCTGCATATGGAATAATGTAGTCATCTCGAATATAACATTGAATATGCCTATTCCAGCCTTCACTGCAACTCGAACTGCTTTTATTTTCTGGATTTATAGAAATATAGCGAATGTACTTTCAATTCTTCTCAGTTTTTCTTTGTTTATCCGGATTGCAACGTATGGGTGAAAGCAATTGAGCGCTGACTTATTTTTAGTTTCATCATCTTCTCTACAAACAATTGAACTTTTACCTAAGTCAAATGATATTTCATTTTACGGTGTATTTAAAATAATGGATGTCACAATGAATAGCTGAGGGGCACTTAGTGTCATTTTCAAAAATAATGCTTATAAATATTATATATGTATGTGAGGGTTACTCCATTTTATCGGCAATCTATATTTCATTATGAAATAATCAAGAAAATGTTTTAAATTTGTTTGCCGATTTGTCACAAATGCCCAAAATTTAAATACGGTAATTTTTCTTTTCTAAGCAAGGCACATGAGGTTTCATTGTTTCCTAAAAAATATCATTTTTATAAAATCGATCGATATAGATCAGGGTTTCTCAACCGGGTTCCGCGGCATGTTCCAAGTGGGCACAGATAAAATATTATTTAAGGAGAGCCACAGCATAGTTTTGTGGGGCTTATAGGTAAATGAGTTTTAAAAAAATATGGCATTTTTCATTTTTGAAAATTCGTAAATTCCAAGGTATTTTAAAGAAAGGTCTCACTTTTTCAATAATTGTAAAATCTTTCTATTCTCAACTTCATCGAGCTATATAAGGGGTCCGAGTTGGAAACTATTTTGGAATCTTTCAATTTCTTACTTTTTCCCAGTCATCAATCTCGAGATCCCGAAATAATCGACGTTTGATTCTGTGTGCAAATACATTCAATGACTGCTAGTGGGGATATCACCGGGGAGAGCATTAACAACGTGTTATAATATTGCTTCGTATGTTTACGTGATTACACGTGGACGTGAGTGAGTTCATACGAATACTTTTTTTTATCTAGTAGAGTAGACTTTGTCGGAGCCTACTCAGTTGACTTCTTTGCCAATTTCAAATGCTTAATTGTGGGGTTATAATGCAAAACGTACTTTTTCCAAAACTGAAACTTTTCAGTAGAGTCAAATACTATAACGAATAACACAAAGAAAATAATATTTGCATAAAAATATGATTTCCAAATTTGAAGACGACAGTCTTATAGACATTTTAGATTAAAACTAACAGGGTCAGTCGATTTCTTAGGTTTGAATTATCCTATCTGCATACCTAACATAATATCGCTCATTTTGAAAATAGTACGTCTTGCATTATAACCCCACAATTATACTATTTAGTTGTTTCTTGTTTTTTTTTACATTTCAAACGTAATAACGTATCTTGAAATTTTTTTTATCCGTTGTCTCATGAGTTTGTATTTTTTATAATACACAAAGCAGCAATGTAAAACATCATTATTAAAGGCATCGATTTTCTTTAAAAATATCGTATTTGAAAACGAGTTGGCACGAAAATGGCATTTTCGCACATGTCTGATCTAATTTGTAACTGAAAATTTTAATACAGTGATTCTGAAAATGTTGCCCAAAGAGGCGAAGCAAGTGTCACATTTAGTTATAAAGCTCAACTACAGCATTCACCCTTGTCAAATCCAATACTTTTTTTAATGTACATCTTCGTATATAAATTCTCGATAAAAGTAATTGTGAAGCTTCTTTTAGTATCTATGTAGGTCATACAATAAGGGAGATACATTTTTGAATACAATTAAAATGAAAAAATACATCGATGAAGAAGCAAGAACATTTTATAATTAAATGAATGTGATGTTTGTCCACTGCATTCCTTCAAAGCTGTCGACTGTGCCACATGAATTACATGAATTTCAATGTAATTCAAATACTTTTAATTTTGATTTTTGCACATTTATTGAACTTAATTCTTAATAACTTAATAAAAAACTGAATTTAATTAAACAAAATAAGTCAAAGTATTCTCAATAATTGAGAGACTGCAAAAATAGTTCTTATCTATGCATTATCGGCGCCGTACTTGCAATATTTGATAGCAATTTATTAAACCTACTTTATTTTCTTTTTTAATCATGGAGATTATTGCTTTTTTATGTCAAAGTAAAGTGTTAGAGTATTGATTTCATTTGAATTATTCATTTTGAAAATTGCGAATGAAAAACAATTGACGACTTTCCAACGGTTAACACATAAAAAATGTGTTTTGTGAATTTTTCAGTTATTTTCAGATATCAGACAGAAATTTAATGTTTCATCAAGAACGCCAAAGATTAGAGAGAATAGCAAAATAGTATGCTTACAGTTAAATAAATAAAAAAAATATTAAATTAAAATCTTATAACACTGTTTAAATTTAAGCAACATATAATAATTTAATTGAATACATGATGAGCACGCAAAAATAAATATAGAAACACTGATTTTTAATCAATCGTTTGGATTCTGCTAAGAGTGATTTACCCAAAAAATGTATTACTAAGGGTGGCTTATAATCTGTTAGAAATTAGTAAGAAGGGTAATCATTTGTATTTCTTTTTTATATTTTGATAACATCTATGGTAATTACCGAGTAATAATAATTTACCTTCGATTACAATATCAACACATTAAAAAATAGAAATGTGTGTTTGCGTAATAGCCCAAAAGCTCTTACAAACTGGGCGTTGCATGTTTGGTACATTTTTTTGTTGCATCAACTTTTCTCACATGTAATGTAAAATAAACCATTCTTTTCCATTTGCAGTGAACTTATATTTAAAAATAATATATTTTAAATAAGAATAAATAAAAAAGAAAACTTATCTCGCCTTTCAAATTATCAAATAAAATACTAATTCTTGTGCTTATTTTTCAGCTCAGTAGGCACAGCAGAATTTTATTTCTTTTCGAGAACTTTCTGCCTTATTTCAATTCATTTATGATAATCTGCGTCGATATTTTTTTATTCATCTCATTTGCTTTGGCTAGGTGTTATTTCTGACCATTGGCGTGCTTGTTCTCTCCGCAAAAGTATTCATTTACCTACTTTTAATGGTGACTTCAATATTCTCCGTCTCGAGTCATTTTGTTTGCTTCTGGCCAAGAAAAACTAGCGTTTGGTAGTTGCGCCGAGTGATTCTTAAGGGTAGTCTTTACCAACTTCTCGGTATTTCCGAATATATTTGTTTTGAAAAGAATCCAGATGAGAATAAAATTGCTTTTTATGTTGTCAATTAAAAACACGAGATTTATTGAATATGACACCAACATCTAACCTAAATATTGGTAATATTCCATCGCGCTTTCATCTCCAGTTTTTAGTATAAATTTCATCTTCTCCTTGATATAATATAATATATCTTTCCAGACCTCGACGCATTCTTGTGAATGCGTGAACTAATTCGGTGGAATTATCTGTTATATTTTACTATCAGATCCTTTTGTTGAACAATTGCCAAATACGTCACTGCCTTTCTTTATTTGAGCGGGAAAACTTTCCGTCTGAGGCGAGGCGAACCAACTTTGCAACGATAACCGCTCATGCAAATTCAGACATTTTCGTATTTTAGCGTGAATACATTATTCGAAACGTTTTGGAACAATAAGTATCCTATATTGCTTGTAGAACTAGCGATAAGTGATTATAACAAACACTCATAAACGAGGTTTATGTATTTGTCCCTAAAATCTACATACCTTATAATCAGGGGTGGGCTGGAGGGGGCTCGGAGGGGCTCGCGCGAGCCCTTTGTTAAATGTGTGTAAGGCTGGCGAGCCCCTTGTTAAAGTAAAAAAATATTCTCAGATCAACAGTTATTGTTGTAGGTGGTTTATATGTAATATGAAACAAGAGACTTTGTTACATTTGGAAATTTCTCGTAAAATACATTTATTGCGGGTGAATACTAAAAGTTCTTTTAATTTATGTAGAAGCAAATTTTTACATAATAAAAACCTATTAAGTAAGATTCGATTGATTTCATAATTATTGCGAATCATCCTATAAGAGTAATAAAGAAATATAACACCGCGAATATCTCTGAGGTTAACCGAGCCCTTTGTTAACATTTCGGCAGCCCACCGCTGCTTATAATATCCTATATTATCATAATATATCGAATGTGGAAAGGAAAAGAGGAGGCACAACAAACGTGTTTTGATGATTTTGGGCCAAATGAATATTACGAAATATCCACAAGCTTGAAGTGCACGGAGACTTCTAAACCAACGTTCCCTCTAATTTTTCTTTTGTTTGTGCGGACCATCAACTTCTGTGAGTAGTACATTTTCAGCAAAATAAAAAATATTTTTATAATATTTCTATGCGCAGCCTTGTGCGGGGATGAAAAAATGTGTGTGGGCACATTTTGGGAGGTGTGCGCGCGCACACGTGCACACCTTAGCGGAATAATTAATCTAAACTGGTGTTGAATTGATATAATCCAATATTAATTGAAGAAATTGTCTATGAAAAACCTTTATTTCACTCTTTTTTTTCTTGGTTTCAATTTTCACAAGCTCGTTTTTTTCAATTTAAAAAGCTAAATTTAGATACTAATTCGGCATTTGCAGCTTACATCCTTTTGATAGAACGTGTATCAAGTTGGATACATTGTGATTATCGAAAAAAAGCTGTTTTGAAAAAACTGTGGTCTACGTCATTTTTCCTTATCACAGTCGATATGTGTTTATGTATATTGTCGCAGAATTATATTTATATTCAATTTATAATGTGCCATAGATCACGGTTTCTCAACCGGTGGCCACAGTGTGTTCCAAAGAGGGCACTGAGAAAAAATACAATTCCCAAAAAACAGTTTTTGGGAATCCTGGGAAGAGCTTAAAAAAAACGTCTCGCGTTTTTTCATTTCGGGAATTCCGTAAATTCAAAAACAAGAGTAAAATGTTCAAAGAGTCCCTGAGTATCGAAAAACTTATCTGTACATGTATGGGGGCCACGGCAAAATATGGAGACTCAAAAAGAGGCCACGGGCCCAAAAAGGTTGGGAAGCTATGTCACAGATTCCCCACAGACACAAATTCCTGATAAAAAACCTAGGTTATTTTGAGTATTTAACATATTTTAAAAGCTAAGATTAAACAAACAAATAAAACCCTATAATAACTATTTTTCTAAAAATACACATTTTAATGTTACCGTACGGCAAATACTTTGAAATATTCTTTAAAAATTCTTACAGTTTTTGTACTGTTATAATAAAATAATTGAAAATGTGAGTTTATGTAGTAAAAAATCAATTTGTGTAAAATGGTTTCGATTTCAAGGGTCTTGGGATAAAAATATATCCTTAGAGTTTAAGCTGATAGTTAAAAACTGGCTGGAGAAGCATAAGTAAAAGCTCAAAGATTAAAATAACAGATGTATTATATTTTTAACGGTTTTTCGATAATTGTTTTAGTCACAAAAACCTTCATATTACTTTAATTGATATTAAATAGTAAGTTCAAAGTTCCACCTACATATATTTACGTGGCTTACTATACGAATAATTCAGCCAGGAGACTGTCAGGTTGTTTCACAGGCTCCGCGTGGTATTGATTTGACAATGTGTTGAACATTTTTTAATTTATCTTACAGATGGTGCATTAGCTGCAGGCTGGGGAGCGTGGAGCGCCTGGTCTCCGTGTTCGGGAAAATGTGGTGGAGCAAGAGCTCGTTATCGGTATTGTGATTCTCCTCCTCCGCCATATGGAAGTCCATATTGTAAGGTAAGAAACCACAGCATGTAGTCGAAGTGCGGACAGTTTAAAAAATTGATTCATGGACACTTATTAGAAAGTATAGACGTCTTTGTAGTCTAAATTCTTTTCTACCCTGTTCTTAAATGGGGCATAAAGATAGTGATTAGCCAACCACTGTCCTGTATTAGTCAGTCCCTTTCTAATTTCCTTACTCCATCCGAAAAAGAGAGGTTAAGCAACTCAATAGCAAGCGGTTGTCATAAAAACAACTCCTGTTGAGATATGTTTCTGTAGAAATCCATAATACTCCACATTTGGAGTAGAAATGGGAACAAAAACGTCAAATATATTATACTTACTTACATTTTATAACTCACTAATTTTGAAGTGAAGTGTTATTATCGTAAACACGAAATTATTTCTTTAAAAATAAGATCTTTTCACTTCAATAAATAATATAGCTTTCCATCCGTATCCACTTGTTGCTATTTATAGTCAAGTTAACCAGGCGAACTGTGGTTTTCGGTAAAAAAGATAAGGTAATGGGCTGTCTGTGAAAATTATGGCGAATCGCATGTACGATTCCCGTTTCGTGTGTTTATTTTGAATCGCTATGGTGACAGACATCAGACAGAGGCGATCGATAAGTTACCTTGGTAATAGCAAAACAAAGAGTTACCATACAAACGCCATTGACAAGTAAACAACTCAAGATTCAGGATAGTGAATAGACATCTATAATAATTTTGACGGAGGACGATTAAATTAAGAGATGGCCCCTAAAAAGGGCAAGGGGAAGAAAGATGTGGTAGAAGAAAAGCCAAAAGATGCGCTCAGCGAAGTCGATAAAACGTTTTACGAATTACAAATCGCAGATATCAACCGTAAGCTTGTAAGACTGAAAAGTAGTAATGAAGAGTTAGAAACAAAGAATGATGATCTGATAGCCGATTATAAAAAGCTGGACGAGGACAGGGCTGATGTGATAACATATTTAAAGAAGACACTTCAAGTTAAATCAGACGAGACTTCTGAACTACAGGAAAGAGTAAAAGGACTTGAAGAAAGAAGAGGAATTGAGACAAAGGAATTTCAAACGAAAACTGCTGAGCTTCAAAAAGATTTTAATGTAATGAGAGAGCAGTTAACATCTGAAGTAAAATTGCTGACAGGTAAATTGAACTCTTTGGAAGAGTTTCGTGCTTTGAGAGATCAACTGATGACGAAGTTTGAAAACCAAGAAAAGGAATACGAAGAACAAGATTTGAATTATAAGAAAATTTTGTACGAAACTGAGAAGAAGTTTATAATTGGTAAAGATAAATTGAAGAAAGATATGGAGGCTAAGCTTTTGAAATTGGCCCAAGATTTTCAAGATGCTACTGAAATTGGAATAGCAGCATCTACACACAGAGTAGTCAGAGAAAATATTGCCATCAATAATGAACTAAAAGATATTTTATTGAATCAGAAGAAACTAGCACATCAAAATTCAAATTTGAAACAAAAAGAGCGTGCTTCAAGATTGGCCCTTCAATTAGCAGAAGGTCAAAGGGATAAAGCAATGGAGAAGAGTATTATTCAAGTAAGACTGATTGAAAGACTTACACATGAACATGGCTTAATGAAAGATAGAATAGCTACCATAAAAAAACAGGAATTTGATTTTGAATCGCAAAAAATGAAGATTGAAGCATTGACTGAAGAGGTTGCAATATTATCAACAAACGTTAAAGCCTTGAATGAAAGTCTCGAGACGAGCTTAGCTGAAAAGAGTGAGTTGAAAATCGAAGCCCAAGATGCAAGAGACGTAGCGGAAAGGTTACGAGAAGTTGTACAAGATGCGGGGATGGCAGTACGTGCTGCTGTTAAATTATCAGAAGTGGGAATGGGACCTCGCGATGAATCAGAAGCGCGAGCTGCGAGACAAGATTTACTTCAGCGCCTTTTAGATGTATTGTCAGTTCCTCCTCCTGGAAGAATGTCATCAGCATCTTCAATTCCATCGACAGTGGCAGCTTACCGACGAGGTGATTTGGGCTTTGTTCCCAAAGAGCAGAAAGAAGTAAAGGTCACTATACCTGAAAACAGTTCAAAAACAGAAACTGAAGATGAACCTGATATAATTCATGAATTAACTCCAGCATCTTCATTAGGAATGACTCCAAGTCTACAAACTATCTATAGTAAGAAGATTATTCCAAGAGTAACATCAGTTATTTCCGCTATAGCTTTTGCATCTGGATCTTCAGAATCATCTAGAGAAGGCTCATCGCTTTCCAAGGAAGTCAGTGAACTACTTTCAAATCAGGATGTTGCTGTTGTTTCGAGTAAAACAAAAACAGATCTCATAGATAGTGAAATAATCGAAGAATTAGAATTGAGAGACGATGATGTTTCCCAAAAACCGAAAGAGTTAAATGACGATGAATAATATTGTATTTTATCACCAAATATTGTCAAATAAATCAGTGATAGCTATCTGTCTGTACAAAACGCCATATAATAAAAAAATGTGACTATTTCTACGTTATATTTACTATTTCATATATTGAATAAATGTATATATTTTAATAATTATTAAAAGCAGTGTTCCAGTAACTTTGATGAACCCATATATTTTTTTTCCTTATGTTCCTCGTGAGGAAAGAGAATAGTCTCTCTCACATAGGTTTGAATGATAAATTGAGAAGTATAATAGAAATATCAATAAATTATTATTAAAAAGTGCAATGCTATCACTGTTTAGATCATTTTGGAGTTGTAATATACAGAAATTGAGTGAAAATAGAGTACATGTGCTCTAACACTAAATACAGTAAAATAAATAATGGCACCATATGTCCATCATTTGTATCCTACCAGTGTTACCTTTGGATAGCAAATTATTGCGTCTGACAAAGACTCAGAAAAACTGTATAATGATATTTGAGGCATAGATGCTAGCGTAGTATATTGTGGGTGAGGTTTTTTGAATTTGTTAGGAACCCGGAGATTACGGAATGTACGAGACAGCGGCTTGTTACATCAGTGGTCATGGAGAGAAGTTGGAACTCTTGGCTGTTTTCCAACCAGTGGGATTCTGGCCTCCTGGACAACTGTCAGTTTCTATCCAGAGGATGTACTCGGCGGAACTGAGGGATGCTGGAATGTTATGGGAGGAAGCAAAGAAATTGTTAGGAGACAAGAAGTCACGGACCAACCGCATAGCTGCCGTATACTTCAATTGAGAGCGAATATGGTCAAAGAAAAGAAGAAAAGATAATACTATTAGCTTTCATCCCGTTGGCATTAATTTATATGGCAATGTACAATAATGATACATATGAATAAATGAACTCATGTAATATTTTATTTCATTTTATCATTCATACGTTAAACTATTGCATTTCAGGGTGCTGCAGTTGAATCTGAGCCCTGCGGAGGAGGTGAAGGGAGTAGTAATGGTGCAGGATGTCCTTGGGAAGCCGATGCCGACTTGGGCGGGCCGTGTAAATGTGGATGCGTTCTCAGACTAGGGGGCACTAAACGAAAGCTAGCTGCGTCAGCTCAGGCTTGCAAAGGGAGAACATTTTGGCTAATGCAGGTATGGAAAATGTTAATGACAAAGAAAATATAATGTTTTTTTTATTTTATGTGTAGTGCTTTAGAATTAACTTTTAATAAACCTTTCGTGTATTGGTGAAAATAATTTTTAAATTTATACCTTATGATAATGTTGACTACCTACCTACTACTTTTTATCATATCATCCAACTTTCAAACTGACACTTTGAAAAGTGGTTGCTTTTAATTAAATTGGTATGGATCATAAGATGTGGATATTTCCATATAATGTAAACTCGACACGATTGCGAATAAAAATTTAACAACAACAAGCAGCCTCTCTGTTTGATTACAATGGACTTGTGGAGAAGTCCAAAAAGTTCTATCTTAACCCTATATTGACAAATATATCACTTTTAATAAGTTGTAGTTATCCGTGTCGCTTAATAATGCAGATTTTGTAGAAACATTTTGCCATTGTTTTGCTATTGTTGAAGAATTATCAAAAAATCAAATATGTTTTCAAATGCATGCAAAAAAACAAATGCATAATCCTATAACAAATATTTACTGTGCTAAATTTTGAATGTGTCATTCATTTGGCTAGTAAAACACAAATTATGATTCTTTATTAAGTAAATTATATTTGAAAAATTGATGTATGCAATCTTATAAGTACAAACAAGTCTATAAAAAATTCTTGCTAAATTTTATGTTTTATTAACTTTTCCGGTTCTAAGCTCAAGAAATGCGACCCCAATACCCACATTTTCTTAAATATCTATTTTAATATGGGTGATACAATGTTTATAATTAAGGTATTCTTATATCATAGTTTTTTGGACCTTTTGTAGTTTATATAAATACGATAAGATAAGAGATAAGCGCCCGCTTATCAGCGATCGTTCGTAAGATTATAGGCTGAACGCCGCTAAGCAAGCGTGCCAGTCGCGCATTGACATTTGCACTGAAACCACGTATATTTTACGCGCAACTTAAAATATGATTATTTATTAAAAAACCACGGATTTTTATAAAAAAAATGTATGAGGAATGATGCAGAGATATTTTAAAGCCCTTAGACTATTTTTTTTTTGAAATTCATAAGAATAAGGCCAATAATGAGGAAACCACTGGGGTCCCTAAAAGACCCCCATCGGCCGAGAAGTATTTTTCTAGTCTCCGAGCCGAGAGAGTTAATAGGAAAACAATTAATATACGTATTTTTTATCAATGCAGGCATCAAGAGGACACGTAGTGAAACTCCAGATAGAGCGTTACCGCCTGCCATGTGGAGCACAATGGTTAAAAGCCCGTGATGGCGGTACACCTGGTGCAGAACTTTTGGCGGAATGGCCTGTGGATATGGAGGCAGGAGGGGACATCAAAGTTGAAATCACCTCTTCAGGACCTGATCTTCTGCTCGAGTTCTTTTCAGATGAACTCTTGGCAGCAGGGTCAGCGTGTCCTGGTGGCTTTGTGGCAATAGCTGAGCAGATAGGTGTGTATTTTTTAAAAATTAATATAAATAACTCAGATGAAATGTTTCTAGAATTGAAATGATCTTCAGTATACATTCTACACCTCAAAAAAAATCATAGGAAAATATGTCTGTTTCATTTTTGTAGCGAATTGATCTTTTTGCATTGATTCATTATTTTACTGTTTATACCTATAAAGTAAACCAGAATGATAAGGGATTATACCTTGCAGACTCCCTTCTCTGCTAGAGTCAAAAGACCATGTTGCACTTGGCTTCACTATGTGCTGTGACTGCCTCATGATTGTCTGAGCCTGGACAGTATCTTGTTCAATCCGACGATTGTCCTGGAATACTGCTAAATATTATTGATATAGTGAATTCATTAGATCTGTGAGATAATTACACGAAAAGACTAAAATACTTGGACAAGAATTATTCTTGCAGGATCCATATGGTGGGTATGTGCGCCAATTGATGAGTGTACATTGTCGGAGAAATCAAACCAGAATAAAGTAAATACGCTTAGAAATGTCCAATGAATGTACAAATTTTGTTTTGTCACATTTCGTTTCTTTGACCATTTATTTTCACCAATTCCATTCAAAGCTTGATTGTAAATTTATAGAATATTCATAATGATATGTTTTCAGAACCTGTCGCCGCTAATGCTTCTGCAAGTCTCTCAGCAATTGCTGGAACTCCTCGGTTAAGCGGGCGAGGAATAGGTGGGGCTGCGTTGTTGGCAACACTAATAGCAGTAGCGGCTTTATTGACTGGTCCAGCAGCTTGTTGGTTAATTATGAGAGCTCTTCATGCTTCAAGAAAGTACCAAAGAGCCAATGATTGTGATTCGTTGGCAGATTCTGATAGTAAGTAATATGAAACCACACACAAATTTACTATTCATTTCCAAAATAAACTTGAGTCATTGTCTGCATCAATATCTTTATTATTTCAAGTGAAAACATCTGTACTCTAACTATGTATCATAAAACGTATGTTAAAATTAAAGACAATATTATCAATGTTATTAGACATCGTGCTCTACAGCTAACAAAATTAAAATCTATTAGTTGAAAGAGTTTAGACTAAAAATGTCCAATTATAATCAATTGCTGTCCGAAATAAAATGTTGCTGATTTTTATTTAGTGAGTAACACATAATATGACAATAATAAATGAAATATATTTATGATACTTTATGATTAGCAGTTAAGTTGGATTGAACCATAGAAAAACAAAAGATTTTCACGTTTGGCAATTCATTCTATTTAATTGCTATATACGCGGGTTCAAACTCCACATGGACAATTCCACAAATTGATTATCCAATTATTTTATGGAAGTATTTTATGTGTTCTTTTCCACCTACCTTTTATTGATTATGCAATCCCAAAACAACAAACTGCATAAGTGATTAGTAACTCACCAGCATTCCCATTCTCTAATATTTATTCATTACAAAAAAAGAAGCTGAGTTCAATGTCTTCACTGTTATTAAAACATTTTCAGTTGCTCAAGGATCTGCAGCGGCCTTAGGGGGATCTCGTGGAACTTTACTATCAGAAGTACTATCTTTGAGAAGACTTCGAGCTGCTGGTGGAGGTGGTGGCGGCGCTGGTCATAGACTCCTTAGAGAATCGAGAGACTTGGATGAAACACCAAATATTGCACCAGCTAATGGAGATGAAACAAACGCTGGAGGGTAAGTGCTAGTAAAAAAACAGTTTGGATGTGTTAAGTAAAATGTCTATAAAAACCAGCTACCAAATTTGTTTAGTATTGTAATAAGTGTGGTGTGCTGTATCAAGCTGTTATTTTCATTAATCATTAATCATGAAATATAGCTATTGATTTGATTTTAGCTGGTCTTCAGGAAGTAGTGTAACCTTGGCAGCGGTTGCTGTATCAGGGAATGTTGTTCAAAAAGGAACCTCTCGTCCAGCATCTGGAGGCAGTCTTCCAGCTGCTTCTACAACATCTACAGATGGACAGCAGCAGCATTCGTCACCTCTGCGCCGTTCTCGAACTTGTTCTCCTGCAAGAAACCCTCATCTCACCAATCCTCATTCGATGGTTAGAAAAACTATATTAATTAATTTTGGCTTAAAGGATCTTATTTTTAATGTAATTGAATCTGCAAAACAAAAAATGCTTTATTATTCCACTAGTTTTATAACTGTAAGTATTGCTTCTTTTAAAATCATCTTCTGGTCATTCTAACGTTAAGTTTTTTTTTAAATTCTCCATTTGACAGATCACTGGCTCCCTGTTAATTTTTTTTACAAATAAACTGTATTAAAATACGATAATAAGGAATGCTTAACTCAACTGGAATGATTTGAAAATCCTATTAAGCTAGATTCTATCAATTAAACGAATTTTCTATATAAGCAATTTTATATTTTTCTTAATTATAGGTGTCTCTGTAGGTGACTTGTATAATGTGAAACTTATTGGGAATAAGATTTTCCTAATGATACATTGCTTTAATAATTATGTTCAGTAAAAGAATTTATATAATGTAACTGATAAGTCCGACAAAAACATTGTTTCAACTTACTTACATTATTTAGTATTATAACACTTATAAAATGAATCATTCCATTTTGTTGTCAAATATTTACGACGTGGATACACAAACTGCATTTGCGTAAAATAAAAGTAATAGATATCCTCTTATAGTTTGATAGAACACTCAATGTCGGGGTATGGGTTAACCATTTCTGAAAATGATACAACACATTTCATCCTATTGATTTATCAATGTAAAATTAATTTTAAAATGTGTTACTATTTTAGATATCTGATGGAGATTCTCCATCGATGTCTGTTGACATGAGCACCAGTGAACGAGACAGCGACAACTCGAGTGATATACGAGATTCGAGAAGAGTAAGCGAGGCATCGAGATTTCAACGCAGGACCACGGTATCTGAAAATGGCTCCAGGTGTGAGAGTGTATCTACTTTGACAAACGTGAGTCTGTGGAAAGGAGATGTAGATTTATTGAGTATTATCATTCATTAAAAACAAATCAGTATTAACAGAATCTTGATTTATTGTTTTCTCATCCATAGTTTTCAATCATTTATCATTATTTTTTTTATTGTCCTGGCCAAACACTAATATAACAGTAGTACATAATTCTGCATTCATTGCTCTTCTATTTATCATTTGTTTTCCTAACGTTTTTCATTCTGTTCAGAAACTTATGGGACCTTATTTCACTGCCGTCACTATTATATTATTACACAATTACCGAGATATCAAGAATGAAAAATTGGTCCCGTTGTTATGATGTCTGCATATGTCCGCTGCTGACTCAATCACTGAGGACATTACGGAATTTCCGCATCACTTGAATCGTGAATTACTTTTATTTAACTTAAATGGCTCCTATGAAAAACATTAGGACTCAAGAATATAACAATTCATGAAGTTGAAAGAAAACCGTCATAGAAAAACGTCTGAGACAAACTGTATTACCTCTGATAAATCGTTTGTTCAGAAGAAAGAGATTTGAGTTATAAACTTAATAATAAATAGGACAGAAAGCTCAGTCAGGAGTTTAGTTTCACCAGCTTGAGAAAATTTTAGTCATGTGCTACCAGCAGTTGCGTACATACAATATATTGGTGAATTCAATATTTAAAAAAAAGATGACTCGAGTACCGAAACATCGAAAATAGGATTGAGGAGCGATGGGGTACAAAGTTATCCCTGACAAATTTGTGTAATACATATTCGCATTGCATTGATAGAGGTAGCATTGTAGATTACAATAAATATCAGCTAGATATTATTGGTATTTAGCGAAAGGTTGAAATAAGAAAAACTTTTCAAAGCAAATGTACTCCATAGGAACCCGAGGGTCAAATAGGGTTTTCTTAAAATAATATATTTATTGGATTTTTAGATATTGTAGCTAGCCCAGTGCATCAAATTGAAAGTGCCGCTTGCAGCTGCAAATAAATTATTTTGTCAAGTACAAACTAAAAGCATAAAAAAGACTATTTCAAAAGCATTATAATACTCCAACCATCAATACAATATTAATTGAAATTACTAACGATTTTATTTTGAGATTCTATAATTTTCGTAGAATTAGTTTTTTTAATACCTTTGTACTTATAGTGTATATGTTTTACAGGGATGCTATTCACCAGCGCTGAGTGCCACAAGCTGTGCTCGAGTACGAGCTACTGGTGGCAAAGAGCGAAAAGAAAGAAGAAATTTGAGATTAAGAGCACCACCTTCAGACTTGAGCCTCGCTGCACCTGACTTTGAGTTAGATTATTACGACTATAATGTTACAAATGCAGGATGTGTACCGGGATCCTACTTGGGAATGGACCCAGCATTCCTAGTTTGGATACCTCCTCTACACGAAGACGACGAGAAACCTTATCATACATACGAAGAAATACTTCCGAGACCTAATTTGGATCCAGGAAGCAATACAGAATCTCCAGAAGACTTCCACGATAATCCTACATTACCGAGAGAACGTCTTAGATCGGAAGAGGAGACTCCGATGTCGTCTCCAAAGTTTAACAGAAATTTACTGACCAAAACGAATATAGTGCATCCATTGAATTATAGCATATCAGATTTATCGCCGTCAAAAAACGAGCCACCTATTATTGAATCAAATAAGTTTTTTTATCCGAGACGCGAACCAAAAAGGTATGTTTCTATACCGATGAAAGAATTAAGTACTAGCAAAAAGCTTCTAAATATTTCGGCTGGAGGGGAATATCTGTCGGACGAAAAAGAAACTATGTGCGAAAAATCTCCGACACCGCGACGCGTCGATGTAACAGACATCCAATTTGCCGACGACGATTCTGACAGTTCGAACGACCGAAAATTTGAAGATGGCATTGACAGTTCCAATAACAAATCCACTTCAAACAAGTTTCTCAAAACGTAAACCGCATTATAAACTTCAGGGACTATTAATTCTAAAATCTATATTTGTACTTATATTCAGGTCAGCTTGTATTTCGATCATTGGATATTATAAAATTAGATGTTCAATCCAGTCAGATTATATCAATGATTATTATTTATAAAATAAATTTAGTATATCTTTTTATGTATGAGCATTTAAATATTTAAAGGTGATATATATAATTACCTACAAGTATTCAATTTATTGTGAAAATAAATCATTTAGAATTATTATAAAAATTCCTTTTACGAGTGCAATTTATTGTAATAAAAAATCCTTATTGGACCTAAAAGAGATTCATTATGTTAATAATTTTAAGGATGCATATTTTTTATTTGTACACTGATTTAGTTTTTTAAATTTTAAGCTGAAAGACTTTAGAAACGTAAGGTAGGCATAGTTTGCATCAACGATCTCAGAATTATAATTGAAACTACTATTATCTTGATTTACATGTGTGTGTTTTATTATTTTCAATTATTGTACATATATTATGAAGACGTTTTCAGAGTCAATAAAATATCAATCCAGTTTTTCTTTACGTAATAACTACTAATAAGGATAGAAGGGGGGGATCTTTTTTTTAATTGAATTGTGACCGATTCAAAATTGACAGATTACGAAATTGTGTGTGACATTTTTTCAACATCTTGGTGGTTGGGAAAACTGTATCTGAAACCCCACATAATATCAACTCTTATTTTTGACAGTAAAATTAAATTTCACCGACGATCGTTTCGTTAATGATAGAAGGGGGCATTAGAGATTTTACTTTATTCAGAATTTTACAAACAAAATGTAGGGCCAAATAATGCTTGAAATAGTAAAACCTGATTTATGGATGACTCCGGGCCCGAAAGCGCTATAAATTATTATTTAATCATTGTATATTTATTTCACCGCCATTTTAATTGAACACATGTACGTCTTACGTTTACTGAATATGTGATTATTATTTTCGTGTCTTTTCAACATCGCTCACCAATAAATCTTAGATCAATTTCTAGAGCTAAATGCGTGTAAATATTAAATTATGTTTTGTTTGTAGGTACAAAAAAAAATATTTTTTAACTCCAATTTAGGACATTTAACCAATGGTTGAAAAGACGTATGTATTATATTCACACAAAAGTATTTGATCCACGTATTATATCAACAATAGCTCTTACTTTCTTTATTGTGAAAAGTTTTACGAACGAAAAATATGTGGAATTTTTATCCCGACAGCGTAACTTGGAGTTAAATAAAAAATATCTTTTTCATTACGATTTTCCGTTCACTTTACGTGTACTGTATTACAAGGAATAAAAAAACTTTATAATATTTCTTGCTTATATAAAAAAAAATATTTTTTAAATTTTGAATTTAAAAACTGATTTTCATATCGAATAAGATTTTTTTACAAACATTAATCATTTTAGTATTTTTTTTCACAAAGAGTAACAATCTATCAAAACGTATTCATTAAACCAAAAAATGCTTGTGGAAAAGGTTTATTATTTTACTGAAAGTATTTTTTTTTTTTTTATATAATTAAACTAGTGAATGCATCTTGTTATTTTAATATTTTTATTAATTGCTGTATTAAGTTATTGAAATAATTATAGATGTAAGTTAAAAAATAGAATTTAATCGAAACAATGTATCTTATGTATCAATATAATTAATTTAAAAAAGTAGGCTGAGAATATAATCGTTAAGCACCCCATCGCATAAAAAATGTAAATATTAAATTTGTCATTGAATTACTAGTCAAAACATTATTTATAAAAAATCAGTTTTAATTAGCAATATGTATGTGTTCACATTTAAATATATCATCGTTTTAAGGTTCTAGTCTGAGTATAAGAAAGTAAGTAAAATTATTTAACATAGCATCTATTTATTACGATATTAATTATCTTAACGACAATTATTTATCTATGAAATATGATTGTGAACATTCGTCTATTTTTTATGTTTTGTTGATTAAATTTAATACTTATTATAAAATGTGATTTTAATTATTTGTAAATTTATTTATGTTTGGAGCTTTAGATAGATATGTTGTTTTATTTATATCGAATGTAAGAATAAAGTAATTTTATCTAAAAAACAGAAAAAAATGTTGTCGTTTATTCATTCAAATTTGAATTGTTCAAATTGTAGACACACCCATAGATTTTGTCATTAATGACCCGAGTTTCGTCTTTTGTACCAGTTTGTGTTCATCCGCACACTTAAATGCCTGAAGATGCCGAAAGGCGCACCCTAAGTCGTCAGTGATAAAATGGTATCATATAGTTGTTTATTAATAAGTTATACATTTGTTTTTTTTATGTAGGACTATTTT
Source organism: Himalopsyche anomala (assembly GCA_031772345.1). Taxonomy (NCBI): domain Eukaryota; kingdom Metazoa; phylum Arthropoda; class Insecta; order Trichoptera; family Rhyacophilidae; genus Himalopsyche; species Himalopsyche anomala. The sequence continues at coordinate 651,251 of CM062832.1, read as the reverse complement.
CTATAACTCAGGGGTGGAGAACCTTTTCAATTCACCATTCATTTATCTGATTCAACAAAAGGCGGCAGAAACGAAGACGTTGGCACCCCCCCTTTTTTTCGACTGTCGAACATATAATGGGTTGATTACGCTCTTTTTCCAATAGCTTGCGTATAAAATTTTAAGTCAAAAGGCCGCATCAGAGTAGCCATGAGGCCGCAGTTTCTCATCCACTGACCTAACCTTACAAAGCCCAGTGCCACTGTGGGTCAAAGTACTCCCTAGTACAGCATTTAACCAGAAGGTTTTTAATGAAAACTGGTACTAAATCAATTTAAGGGTAGACTATAAATACGTCAACAAGGGATTCGCTTAATTTTAAAGCAATTCTCGGTGTTCTGGGGAAAGAGTGTTTTTTTTAATTATTCCTATGGAATTATATGCCATACTTAAAAAAGTAATCGATTGTTACTTAATACAATTATAATATGTAACAATATGCATGTAATATATTTACCGTAAACTAATCAATTTAAATAGCTAAAAATGTAAAAATGTATTCTGAAGCTGTTGTAGATAATATATAAGTGAAAAATTGCTGGTATATACTAATTTGATCTGAAAACAATGTTTTCTCTTAAATTAACAAGGGGCTCGACCAGGGTTGCCAGATCTTCAAAATCTCAGATCGGGAAATTCACTATTTCGAAAACTTTTAAACATGTACAGGTCGGGATTATAGAGAGACATGCAATGCGGGACTCGGGATTTGTCGATTGAGCTCGGGACAGTCCCGCTGAAATAGGGACGCCTGGCAACCCTGGGCTCGACGGACTAAGTAAAATTTAACAAAAGGCTCGCGCAAGCCTCATCCACCCCCCCAATTCAACAAATATTTTCAAGTAAGGCAACTATGGGCCTAAAAAACGATTGAATAAAGAAATGAAAAAGAAGGCATCGCCTATTGTTACTAATAAATACCCCTTTTCTACTATCATCACTTATCGTAGATTTTGAATATATATTTTGTTGTTTATTTGAGATAAACTGATTTATTAAAAAAGTAATAATTATCTGTCTAAAATGCCATATTCCCTTTATCCCCATAAACAGTAAAATTATAGTGGAACTCTTGTGGTATCTAGTGGTATCTCTTTACATTTATAGATGTCATTGTTTTTGAATATTTTGTTTCAGTGTTATGAAATTATTTAGGTTCCGTAGCCGGTATTGTTGAGTACGAAATGAGTACCCTTAAGAAGATACCCATCTAAGAAGAAGAAAGAGGTAGCCATCTACCGTTACCTTCAAAACTTTTTATTTATTTATAACCTTTTTTAAGTATAAAAAACAATTCAATACGAGTGATCCTTTTAATAACAAATCTGTAACCATTTCTTCGGAGTTGACTGTTTAGTGTTTATCGTTCTTTGTTTACGTGGGAAAGAGACGGAGAGATCGCGAATCCGCCGGGATATGAAATTTAATATAAAAGTTTTAACTTGGGCATCCCTGCCCCGCGGCGTCTTGATCTTGACAAAGACTGGCTTTATTTGATTTTTCTCGTCTGCAATCCACGTGAGAGATCACGTGCAGGTAACTTTTGTTTAACGTTATAAAATCTATTTGAATTAGAAGTTATGTGCAAATACAATACAGTAAAGATATTTTCAGCAGCATTATATTTAAAATTCAAATAACTTTATCATTATTTTGTTTCGAGAAACAAACCTTGCTCAAACTTATATTGATCTTGCGTGGATCGAAAATTAATACAACTACAATAAAATTAATACCCTTGGGTATGATAAAAAAACAATATAAGTATTCTTGCCTTTGGTAACGAATCTTTTAAATAATCGAAATAATATATTAAAAAATAAATCACTATTGTACTAATTTACCTTAGTTTCTTTACCTAGGTAGATCACAGTGGCGGTTCTACGTATTAGGCTAGGTGGGCTTAGTCCGACCTGCATTTTGCTTGTAAATTAATGTATAAGGTGAAGTGGAAACATGCACAATTTCGTAAATAGTATAACAATGCTAAATTTTTCTTCAGCCCACCCAAGATTTTAGGTCACGAACCGCCACTGGTAGATCAGGAACGTTTTCATTCAAAGAGAGCATTATCAAATGAAATTTTTTGACACAATGCATTTTCACCGAGAATTTGCATTGAATACCTTTACAGTTATATATTAAATAAAGTAATGGAAATTTTTCGAGGTTTTCAATATTATGAAGATATATCCTTCTCAAATTATATTAAAACCATTGGATTTTTATCGGCCTTATCCACTTCTTAAGTGAATCTTACGACTACCACAATTACTTTCCCTAATTTCAAACCGTACCAGTCCATCGGCGTCCATTTTTTGTCCAGCCAACCAGAATTCCTCAGATCAGAAAAAGCATCAGTTGTGCCTCTGATAGATCCGTTAATATTTAAAACATATCATTACATCGCAAGTAAAATCTAATTTATCTACCCGGATAAAAGCAAACTAAGATGTCAGATTTATTACATCACAAAAATTGCAAAGAATAGCTGGCCTAATCAAACAAAACCATACAATTATTATTCTACTAACAAGCTGAATATTTGTTTAACATTTGAGTTTAATGCTTAACGGAAATTTGCCCTATAGAAATATTTATTAGCTTTCATATTTTTAATCCCTGAAATATTGCTTGGTAAACACAGCCAATGAATAGAAACATTGTTTACATTTATTCATAACCATATAACATATGAAAAGGGGCAGTTTTACGGTAGTCGAATAATTATATATCTCTGTGATATACTATTATCGTTGAGGAGCAGTTTGAAGCTGCATTTTACTGCTCCAAATAAAGATACTTATCTTTTGATGTAAAATTTAAATCGAAAAATTGATATCTGAGTATTTTAAGATGACATAGTATTTACTTGCTATTCTGTGATTTGAGCATACGAAACTTACTTCCAAATAATATATTTTTTCCATTGTAGTTTCATTTTTGAAAATATTTAAATATTATAGCTGATATGATGTTGTTTTAAGCAGTTTTGAATATAATTATTATGCTAAAGTAAAAAAGAAATCACTACCTAGTAATATTGTAAAAATAAAAAAATTCTATCATCTAAGTATACAATTTTACTGTAAAATTTAATTTGATAACATTCTTACTTCACTTGTTGTGTTACAAATTTGGAGGCTTTAGCTGACAAGGGTGAAATTAGATTTATTTTATTAATTGTCTATTTTATCATCTACTATTTATTTTATTTAGTGTTAAGGGTGGGTACTATATTTTTTCAAGACAACATTATTATAGAAGCAAACCTTTGTCTCCGAACTTTATTTTTGGTTGCTAAATACAAAATTAATTTAAAAACAGTTTCTGCGTTTTTCACAAATATTGTTTTGTATATTCGCCACCAAATTTCTCATCTTTAAGAAGCATCATGAGACAAAACATCGCAAGGCTTACAAAACAAATTAAAAATTTATTCTTATCCTTAAGTTATAAATTAAAAAGTGTATTTTTTTATCTATTTTAGGGTATTGTTTTATAATTAAAGAATAAATAAGGTTCGATTTCTTTAATAATGATTGCATATAATGTAAAAGAGTGATAAAAAATTCACCACTAATGAACACCTCAAAAAGCTCTTAAATTAAGCGAACCCTTTGTGAACTTATTGGAAGTCTACCCACTGAATTATTTCTTAACTTCATTCTTTCGAAAAAAAAAGTTGAACTATTAAATAAAAAGCGATTCTTGGTAAAAAAAATATCCCTTAATATACTCCATAAGAAGTTCATATGCCGGATATTAGAAGCATAAATCATTTATAAAGTGAATTCAAAAATAATTTAAGCTACTTACTTACTTTTCGAAAATATTTTCAGGAAAGGTTCTTAGTAAATGGGTTTCAGGGCAGGCAATGCAGTCAATTCGAAAAACATTTGTATGGAAATACTTCTGAACGAAAGCCCCTAAAAAAGTCGTTACAACTTTCCCGAGGGTTGTACTTTTTGAAAGTTTTTATAAGAAAATGCGTATCCACGTTTATGATAAATATATTGTAGGCAAAAAAGAGAGTCAGTGAAAGTGGATAAAATTAATAAATTTTAAATTTTACTATCTGTAGGTTAAAGCACAAAAATGCACTATATTCAACTAAATGTGTACATTGGGCAGTTGAACCATTTTTCTCGTGCGTCGATTCATATTTGCGACAGTATAACGCTACGTCTTACCTGGGAGAAGTCACTGTGAATACGCAGTTTAAAGCGAATCAAAATATCATATAAACCGATCGCGGCGTGCGTTTTGCCTCGTAGGACACTCTATAACAGCGGAGACGATTTGACATTTTCGTGCTGCACCGAGTCGTTTTGAATTCGCTTTGATTTCGTCCACGTAAGACATACAGTAATCATTTTATTACGCTACTGTAAACAGTTATGTCTAAATACGCAAGTATGTATTTGCCAAAGAAAAACATTCTAATTTCTGACAATAAATCGTGAAATACGTCGTTTCGTTTCGTAAATTACTGACGTTGTATCACTTTAATAGTCAGCAAAAATGTATGTCACATATTTAAATTATAATTTGCAAGAATTTAATTATTCTAGTCGTAGCTTCAGGTAAAGAGGCATTACAAAATTTAATACAAAATACTTGACGATGAAATGAATGGGTATTTCCTGAATGAACTGAATTTCTCACGTTGCAAGGACGTTGCCAGTGGAGTGCTGTATCAAAAAAGAGAGAAGTGGTTTTAATCACAATACACCGTTGACTAGTGCAATTTATGTCTTAGATGTTATAATTTCCAAAGCTTAACAAATTAAAGGCTTATCAAACGCAATGGTTTGAAGGAGAGTCTCCATGCCATAATCGACAGATCAAATGTTAATATAGTCGAGATTGAAGAAAAACACATTCAAGTATTTAAATTAATTTAACGGATAAAATATTGAAATATAAGAAATCGCAGACGGCAATGTCTCCAAACTAAAATGCGCTACAAAATTAATTTATCGAGCTGTACTCAGTGGTGGGTTGCCAATACGTTAACAAGAGGCTCGCTTAATCTAAATCGATTCTCGGTGTTCTGGGAAAGGAGTGATTTTTTTATCACTCCTATACAATTATATGCAATACTTAAATAAACAATCAACTGTTACTTGATACACTTATAGTATGTAACAATATGCAATTTACCGTAAACTTGTCAATCTAAATGGCTAAAAATGTACTACTGTGTATAATAGAGCTCTCGTAGACAATATATTAGTTGGAAGTTGCAGTTATATACTAATTTCATCTGAGAATATTGTTTTATCTTAAATTAACAATGGGCTCGCTCGAACCCTTCCAAGCCCCCTCCAGTCCACTCCCGATTGTACTGTCATTCAAACTGCAACCGGAGAACACGTCGTCTATAAGTCGGCTATGGGCCTGAAATTTTTTCTTTATAGTGACATAATACGTCTTTCAGAATATGTAGTATTATATATTCAAAGCTTTTATATACTCAACTATTCAAATTTTTGTACCATTTAGGTAGTTTAAGAACACCACTGCATTTTGCTTTTAAAATCTCTTTGAAATCGTTGATAATAGAGGTGCACTGCACACGATAAAATAATTTTCTACAAGGTCTTTGTCTGGATTTGAATGCCATTCAACAGAGTCGACTCCAGGCATTGTTTTGCCCACCTTGAATGAAACCACGCACGGCCATTGCCTTCTTCAATGAATGGCCTGGTCCATTGGGAAGTATGAGTGCGTAATTGAAATATAGTTTGACTCCATTTAAATAGGGTAAAATATCAAGGTATTTCAGTTCTACAGTTTTTAAAAAAGTTAAAGGTTGATAGCTATTTCGGCTTACGCCATCGTCAGAACTATAGTTCTGACGATGGCGTAAGCCGAAATAGCTATCAACCTTTAACTTTTTTAAAAACTGTAGAACTGAAATACCTTGATATTTTACCCTATTAAAATGGAGTTCTACCAAGTAAATGCCAAATCAATAAATTAAAAAAAAAAAAAAAAAAAAAAACAAAATGACTCCATTTAGATGCGCATTATACCTTCGGGCTATTGTTGGACTGGTCCGACTCTGTGTGATATCCGGTGTCATGACCACAATACGTTCGGCCAATTTTTAATGGGAATTGCTGTTTTTTTGTGATAATTCACAGCAAAGTAAAGAATTATATAATTTACAGATGGCAGATTGCAATATTATATTTAAGTCGTGTTTTCAATCACTGATGTATAGCAACTATCGGTTATACGGGTCAGGCTTGAAGTCCACAACTGTAAACATAGTGTAGTTATTCAGAAAAGTACCAGTCAATCGTTTAAAGCAACAGAGACGATATATTTATTTTTTTAAAGATTCCATATATTTAAAAAGATACTGTTTTCTCTTTTCAACTATTGCTTAGATGGAATTGTATTTTCCTGTGTAATTACATTAACTCTCGCGGCTCGGAGACTAGAAAAATACTTCTCTGCCGATGGGGGTCGTTTAGGGACCCCAGTGATTTCCTCATTATTGGCCTTATTCTTATGAACTTCAAAAAACAAAATAGTCTAAGGGCTTTAAAATATCTCTCTGCATCATTCCTCATACATTTTTTTTGTAAAAATCCGTGGTTTTTTAATAAATAATCATATTTTAAGTTGCGCGTAAAAAAGACGTCATTTCAGTAAAAATATCTATTTGCAACTGCGCGTTCAGCCTAGTTATCTTACAAACGATCGCCGATAAGCGGGCGCTTATTTCGTTATCGCATCGCGTTATCGCGTATTTATATAAACTACAAAAGGTCCAAAAAACTATGATATAAGAATACCTTCATTATAAACATTGTATCACCCATATTAAAATGGATATTTAAGAAAATGTGGGTATTGGTGTCGCATTTCTTGAGCTTAGAACCGGAAAAGTTAAAATAAGATAAAATCTCGATCAGATATACCGGTATAATACAAATTTAGTGTCTATATATATATATTTTTTCTTAATGTTTCTCCACATAAAAAAATCAACAAAATAACATATAAATACACTCACTAATGTTTCACGACCGACCGTTTCTGTTAGAAAGCTTCATTGCAGAGTCTATGATAATAATATAAAACATAATTGATTGGTTGTCGATGAAATTTTCAATGTATTGAACTTTTTTAATGCAGGTGTTAAAATCATTATTTGGACAGAATTGAAGATCAATTCTTTATTAAAATTATTGTAAAACTTAACAAACAGTTCACAAATACTGTCACTAAAAATGTCCACTTCTCTAGGCAATGAGTTGATCAGTTGAACGGTCCTTGGAACTGGCGACTCATATCTCCTACAAGAGGAACAAGTTTTTGGTCACGTAAGAATAAATTGGGAGCATGAAAGTTAATAGTCATGAGAATTTCAGGATTATTAACTCAGCCCCGAGCAGCGGTGGGCTGCCAATACGTTAACAAAGGGCTCGCTCAATATCAAAGTAATTTGTCAGTCATGTGTAATTATATGCAATACTTTTAAATAAGCAAACGATTGTTACTTAATACACTTAAAATATTCAACAATATGCAGTTTAACATAAACTAATCAATGTAACTGGCTAAAAATGTACTACTGTGTATACTGGAAGCTGTCGTAGATAATATATGTCAGAAATTGCAGTTATGTACTAGTTTGATCTGAGAATATTGTTTTCTATTAATTTAACAAGGGGCTCACTGGACGTGGTAAAATCTAACAAGGGGCTCGCGCGAGCCCTCCGAGCCCCCTCCAGTCCACCCCTGTCTCCGAGTATATCATTCTTTTGGAACTAATAACATTGATAGTTTTATCTTATTAATTTAGGAAACGCTTACAAAATGGCAAAGTTACAGATGAGCTTTTTTTGCAATATTAACGTATTGTAAGAGCTTTCAAATGAAGCCCATTGATCGACTTTGCCATACAAAATAATTCCCATTCAACAAGCCAATCTTTTGTGCTTTTTTCTGTTTACCTGGTCGAAATATCACTTGCTCTAATGGGATACACAACACCTGCGATAAATCAAACGAGTATCTAAGATATTTTCTAGTCAATGAATTGGCATTGGACAGTCAATGCCGTTTTGTTAAAATAAACACAACAATACGAAGAATTTAAAAATGTATTACAAATAATATATACCAAGCTTTTGAAAGCTTTTCATAATAAACAAATTATTAAGTAGGTAATATGTAAGCGTTAGTTGGTTGGGTCATAATATACATTTGATTTAAGCGACACGCATGCAAAAATGCTTTTGAGTATAAATTGTTCGGCCTCATACTGGATGGATGGTATCAAGTTGAACCTTAGGACTACTTCGGATATCTGAAACTGGAGCGAAGCTGATATAAATATGTGTCACCCGCTGTAGTCTAGTCGAATAGAGCTTCCTCTACCGACCAGGTGGGTCTGGGTTCAATTCCCGGTAAGGTCAATGTAAAATTCCGATTTTTAAATTTAAATTTAAGATCTAAGACAAGGGTGTTTGCAATGTCAATTTACCTCGAGTTGATCTCGAATGAATAAAATTCTTATCGAGTTTTTGTCCTATGGTCTTTCAACTAGAAAATATTTGACGCATTGGTCATAATTGTAATGCTTAGTATTTTTTTGTAACTTAAAATAAATAAATATGGTATGATGGTGGTAGACTATTGACGTAAAGACTGACAACGAACTGTCGCACATAGAAGAAGAATTATACATGATACGGATAAAAAAAACTAATATTTACATTTAAAAAGTATTGGGATTGGATACCCTAGTTGCAGTGAATTGATAATTTGTCTTTTTGTCGTATTTTTTGGGAATTTTTATCTATTTTTGTCATATCAGTATCCGAATATTCGTCCAGTATAGCAATCCCTAAACTCAAGATAAAACAAAACATTTAAGGACACCTTCTATTTCACACTTTATTTCCCAGGACACTCGTTGATGTTTGACATATTGTAAATCAAAACCTGTTGTGTTTTAAGTTTACAAAAGTAGTCCGTTTCATTTAAATATTAGTGTGTTGGCAATTTTCCTGAGAAGCAAAAAATAATGTCGCGGTCAAGGGCTCTTCAGTTTCGGCATTATTTTGCTTACAAAAAGATCATAAAACTTTTCTAGACTGGCGAGCACTTAATCAATGTCAAAATTGCTCTAAACCGCGCACTCTCTCTCCCTAAGCTCGACTCATTCTGTCAACTGAACTTATTCTCTCTCAGAGCTTTATTTATCTTTTACATTCGTATTTATGTTGTTAGGGATGTCAAAGAAAATATTGTAAACGACCTACAGTGGCGTGCAATATGAATATGTTATCACCACGTCTACCGCTAATAAAATAGCCTTCAGCGCAGTGGCGGATTAAGCAAATGGAAACCCTGAAGTGCAATACAATTTGGAGGCCCTGTTTTTCAGATAACTTATAAAAGTCAGAAAATTCCAAGTAAAATAGTGAAAATATGTAAAAATCCGAAGAAAAATATATGGGTTATATTATATAAGCTATTTTTGAGGCCCCTAAGATTCGAATGCCCCAAGCGCGCGCTTCATTTGCTTATAGGATAATCCACCACTGCTTCAGCGGCAATTGTTATTCAATCACATTAGATCAGCGATTTCCAACCTTGAGGCGTGGACTATTGCAAAGGGTGGCGCGAACAGTCCAAAATATTTGTTTACTCTTTAAAACGTGTCTTTATTACTATATGAAATAAAGGATGGGGAGGCGCGAAGATATTTTCTTTTTCAAAGGGAGGCGTAGTAACATGAAGGTTGGAAACTACTGCATCAGATGATAATCCCGAAAGTTTGCTAAATTAAAGTTCTAGGGAAAATTTTTTCGAAATTTTTAAAAACTGAGATAATCTGGGAGATACGAAAATGTTACTGATACTGTTACTGATTCTACAGCAGAAAAAAATATACCGTCGACTTAGTTCTAAAGTGCTTAAACTGTAAAATGGTAGTTTGCTAATCAAAGTTTTAACACATCTAAACTGAGTTGCAAAATAGTGATATTTATTATGTCGCGTCTTTTTAGTGATTTAGTGAGTCATTTATCTCAATTCGATACACATTTGTTGAAATGTTTAAAAAATTATAACACCTGCCTTCCGAGAGAAAACTAGAATTTGTTTCTAGTTTTACTTATGTGGACCAGTAGAAGAAAGGTATTTGAATATAATAGGTAATATAACTCAAAACATAAAATTGTTGACTTATCGTTTTATGTAACTAAGCAATTAATATGTAAACATCAAAAGACGACGTTTGTAGCATAGTGATAAAAACATTAACCTTTAGATCGGTCAATATAATACCAAATATAGATTTTCTCAATTCAAATTTGAGATCTTATCATGTAAAGTGTGTGTTATCTCTTTTCTTCTTGAGTTATACTCGGACACAGCTTTAAAATATTAATATTATTTAAAAAATAAATATATTCATGAAATGACAATTTATAAAAGCTCTACATATTTATTACTGTACGAGGCTATTTTCCATCCCCTAAAAATGTTGACTATACGCACGTCACTCTATGACTCTTGAAAATCATGGGAATTTCTTATTTGTCAAGTGCTTACGAGTAGCTATCGGCGAAATTGTCCACATGTTTTTTACCTGCATAATATCAAAGTTCTCGTAGAAAAAAAAAACAAAAGAATACGTTTTCATGTCGCAAGGTGAATCGATGTATAAAAGCGATTGTATTGTCAAATTATTCTAACTCAATAAAACAAAATTGTTCAATGTAGGTAGCTAAAGAACTAAGAATGGTTCTTTTATAGGTTTTATTCGTATTATATAACCATAAGAATAACAATCTGAATCACATTTATTTTAAATTAAACTTAAATGATTGTTTTTATTAATTTTTATTTTGTTTGTGTTTCTTTCACATTATTTAAATTTGTCTAAAAAATAATATATTCTGTATTAGGTTTACCTAATTCTTTCAAGAATTTATACTTTCGAAAGAAGTTCTTGTTTTGGATATCGGGGTGAGGTTGTTTGATTAAGTGAGGATTTTGGTGATTAGGGAACATACGGGACAACATCCTGTTACATCGGTAGTCACGGAGAGACGTTGGAACTGGATGGGTCACGTGCTAGGGATACCTTCGAAGAGCCTCAATCCTGCTTGCCTCTTCTTCCGACCAGAGAGATTTTGACATCTTGAAGAACCGTCGGGTGCTTTCCGAAAGACGCACTTGGAGGAACTAAGGGATGCTGGCATGTCATGAACGGGAGCCAAGCAATTGACGGAGTATAGTGAATCATAGTTCATGTACATGGAGTAAGTAAAGTATCACGTGGCTCCACATGGAGAGCAAACATGGCCACAGAAGAAATTTTTATATTCAGTGAAAGAATAATCTCTGTTTTCTTCAATATCATTTTTTACTTTTATCAGCAATGTAGATTCTGTTTCAACGGCATAATCTTCCGATCTGTAACATTAGAAACAAATTCTCAAAAACTTCTCCATAATACATTGTATTTTAATAAAAAAAAAATTTGGGCGTCTCAGGAATTATTTCTCTTGGTGACTTGTACTTCGTAGTATGGAAAACTTATTTTTAAACTGTTAAGTTGTTAAGTTACTTTTAGAGTTGGGGCTCGAATTATTAGTCGAAAAGTTAGCGTGGTCGGTTGGTCCGATGAATGATTGAATAGATTTTCGCAGCATTCAGCACCTTTATCCATGTAATAAATGACAACTCTATTAATTTTGTAAGCAATTGATTGTTTTCTTCCAAGAAATCATTTTGTTTGTTTGATAAAATCATTCAATCTTTGTGAATAATAATTTTTTTAATAAAACTTCAAATTTAAATTTAGGCACAAATCTCACATGTTATAATGCACTATTTAAATAGATCATTAATATTTTTTATTGAGATTCAATGTAATGGAGTAGAATGAATCAAAAGGGGGTGGATGGGTCCGTGAGAGAATAGTTTATGCGAAACAATTAAAACGCATTTTACCTCAGGGGTGCTTAAATACAAAATTTGTTTACATGTGGTCAGTATTTTGAATGCATTTAGCAAATAAGGCAATTACAATATTTCTTGAAACAGAATTTTCAATAATCGACTCATCTATATTACATTATAATCTTTGGTTATATACATATGTTTTTTTAACTATGTCCGCTCCCAATGTAGAGCATATGGACTCCTAATAGAGGTATTTCTCAATAGTGTTTCTACACTGCTTGGTACTTGCTCAACCTCTATTTCTTTAATGTAAATGTCATTCGTATTACCATTATTGTTTGTTTGTTTTTCTATCATCCCCTCCTTGCCTCCCATTTTTATTTTTATAATACATCTGAATAGTAAAATTAAAATCATTCGTATTTAAGCAAGCATTTGTGAAAGTAAGAAGATGCCTCTGAAAGAGGCTAAACACGTGTCACAGTTTTGTACCACAATACGAGGAATAATCTAAGTTATTTTATAATTTATAATTTCGACTGAAGGTGCTTGATGGAAATTTAACTTTAAATTAGAATTATTTTCATAATGTACGTTTCCATAATAATCTTGGCCGAACACAACCCGGGTTTTGCCTCTCGGCATATTCCGGTGCTATTCAGTGCGCAAATGCACTGAGCTGAACTTATATTAAAATGAACTTCCACAAAGTTACCACCGAATCCATCGAAAGTAAATTAATATTGATCGTGTTATAAACACAAGCAATGAAAGTCACGCTAACACCTTTTAAATTTAACAATAGCAAATAAAACCCCCTAAATCTAAAGCAATCTATTGGAGTACGAGTTATACCCCAATTTCACACAAAATATCATCATTTTTAAGTCATACTCGATTAATTTCACGCTAACGGCCTCGATGTTTTAACAAAAAGTGATACATTTAATTTTATTGTTTGTAAATGAATTTCTAAATGCATCCTGCACTTTGTGCGAGCCCCTTTTGTCTACTTGATGAAGCAGCCGATATCATTTCATTTTATTGCACCTGCTTTTCCGCAACACATCTCAGCAATGGCGTGCATTGAAATGTGGGAGTCACCCCACTATCGCCACTCAAGCAGCATATAATTATTTATACATTTTTACGGTATTAAAATTATTTGCTTTATAATTATAGACTACATTAAAACCCCCATTTACACTATTTTCGAGACCGTGTAATTTGGAGTAGTGTAATTGGAGGAGTGAATCTCATACAAAATAAGGGATTTTGTTTTTTCCGCGAAAAATACAAATCTATGATTTCCCTTAGTTTTGCAAAAAAAAAATATGGACGAAATATTTAGTTACTAAGCAAAATCCATCACACAGAAAGTCGCCCGGCTATGCGTGTATAGCCTGGCACGTGTTGAATACACAGACGCTAGCCAACATTTGACTGTATGCACCGCACAGACGGCCGTCTCGAAGCAACGATAATGGAATGCGACCGTTCAATTGGGGGTTTGCGGCGAATATTTCAAGCCAGCGCGTAATTCGGAGTAGTGTAATTGGGGGTTCCACTGTATAAGAGAGTACGTTGTGGAATTGAAAAAATAATGCATGTGGCCAAATAATCACACTTAATTCTGGTAGTTGATTTGTGTAGTTAAAAGTGTAAGATAGTTTAATATTCATGAGATAGTAAATTGATTTTTCAAACCATGTCCACTCTTAATGTTGACCATTTAAACTAATAATGGATTTGATTGGAAGATAATTGTTTTTCTATGAGAAATGCTTATTACTCAGCTGCTCAACTCCTCATTGGATAATACTAACGATCTTTCATAGAATAGGACTAAGTTAGGAGTAGTGGTTAGCTAATCGCTTTCTCTACGTTTGTTTTTAAGATAGAAAGGGTGGGAGGGAATTTAAGACATCACATATGCTTGAACTCGGATGCACATGGTCTCGGACAGAAATCCTTAAATTAATTGAAAACAAAAACAAACTCTTCTTACTACGATTCGGACCAGTGACTTCCGTAACCGAAGCTGACGATGTTAACCAATCCACCACGTAGCCGGTTACTGCTTAAATCAGTGGTTCCCAAATCGGGGGCCGCCACAGAACATGTTTTGTATTGATTTTTTTCAGATTTAGGGGGCCGTAGAATGAATTTTTTTGGGAAGCACTGGCTTAACAGCTTAACGACCGCACGTTTTTTTTTATAAAATTTCACCTGGCGAAATAAAATTTGGTGAAAAATTCGCAAAAATTGTAATTTTACTAAATTCACTATAATTTTTAAGCAAATTGAGGTATCTTTACAAAATTTGATTTTCTTAACTTCCAGATACTTCGCCTATACGCATATATGTGTCCGCCGGCCAGCAACCTTTGTTTTTCAAAGACTCAAATACGCGTCCGCGGTCGTTAAGCTGTTACAATGCTGCTAAGTGACAATAATTATTTCAACGTAATCTTACTTATGTTCCTGTTTTCTTTCACAAAAAATGGAACGAAAAAGTTATCTTTATTTAATTTAAAGTTAATTTCCATAAAGTAACTAGCAAACACGTCGCTTAAAGTTTTGGAACCAAATAAATTCAAATTTTATTTTGTGAAACTCTGTCAATTGAATTTGGCAGAAATAAATTCGTTTAAATTCTCACTGCTTTTTATTCTCAGATGTAGATACGTATTTTGTAAGTAAATGAGACTAGCTAATAATAATTATTACTCGTCATCAGATAAATCAGGTAAAACGATTCGTATTCTTCAATGTGGAGATTTTCGTTCCTTAAAATGTAATGCTGAATTCTCGTTTATAATATAATACCTGAAAGATGAGCGAGTGCTTAATAATGTATTCGATTTATCACGTTCATGACGTAAAATGTTTAATTAATTAAAAATGTGTTCAATTCAATTTAAAACTAGTCCTGTTCTAGCCTTATCCTCCTTTCTCTTCTACTCACTTTTACGAAAAAAAAAGTGAGGTTAAGCGACTAAGTAACGACAGTTCTCGTAGAAAAATATGCTCTACATTAGGAGCGGACATGGATAAAAAAAATATAATGAGAACAATATGTGCGAAAGAGTGAACGATTTTTTTTTTATATAATCCTCCTATTTTTCTCAAATGCTCTTTATTTCCGATTCTTTAAAATAAAGCGTTAAGTACAAAGTAATGTTTAGTTCTTGTTGTCATT
Organism: Himalopsyche anomala; assembly: GCA_031772345.1. Lineage (NCBI taxonomy): Eukaryota > Metazoa > Arthropoda > Insecta > Trichoptera > Rhyacophilidae > Himalopsyche > Himalopsyche anomala. The sequence continues at coordinate 636,064 of CM062832.1, read as the reverse complement.
TATACAACTGTAGAATGATTTGGTTTTTATTTAAAAACAATAATTGAAAGGGGAGATTAATTGATGATTAAATGAAAAAATCAGTCACTTTTCATATATCGGTCTTTAATATTGTTACAACGTGGCGGCGCCTTTGCAAGAAAGGGCGAATGTTTGCGGGCGGCATCTTTTGCGTTTCCCTTCAAATTCTATTCTTATTCATTGAGTCTTTCTTCTTCGTCCTCTTCTTCAATGAACTTCACCTCTTTTACTTGCTTACTTCAATTCTTGCGCATCTCTTTGATCTTTTTTTCCCACGTAGAGGTAACAAATCGTCGCAAAAAATGATTAAATATTTGAATTTGAACTGATAACTTTGTTGTTTCATTTTTTGTGAAATATGCGTTTTTTTTCACCGAGAGGCATCCAAAATACCTATTTCAATTTCATAATAAGCACATAATAAAATTAATGACTTTAAAGCAGTGCTCCGCAACCGCTGTGCCGCGACACACTAGTGTGCCGTGGGGAGATGCTAAGTGTGCCGCAGCGCATTATTTCAGTGAAGAAAAGATCAAATAATTTGTTCAAACAATTATCAATTCAGAGTAGCCTAGTTGTAGTACTGAGGTGGCAATATATATTACACAATTGAGAACGATTTCTAATGTTATTTTTGTATACACCGTCATGTATATAATATATTTATATTTATACATATATGCATATTTAAAGTGGGCTGCGGAAATCTAGAGAAAATTTTGGTGTGCCGTGGGAGAGAAAAGGTTGCGGAGCACTGCTTTAAAGGATGTTATTAGTGTTACTTGATAAAGGGTCAAAGTTAATAAACTTAAGAAAGAAGCCACTAGTCTTAATTGAAAAATTAATTTTGAAGTATAATATGTCAGCTGTGTTTAATAGTGTAGAACAGCGTTTCCCAAATGTTGAGTAGCAACTCGGTACCGGGTCGCATAAAGCAAAATGTCGGGTCGCCGATTTTCTAAAATAAAAAAAGACTGTGTGGACAAATATATAGTTTTATTTTACCTACAAGGCCGGTAGTATGGGCCATAACAAATTTAGTGGGTAACAAAGGAAAAATATTAAAATAACCGGGTCGCGGAGAAAAAAAAGTTTGGGAATCGCTGGTGTAGAAAATTTAAACTGCTGATGGAGTCTTAAGAGGTATTATTTTTAAGATAACTGAGTGTAAGTCCGTTACTTAAAAATAGCTCTCCCGAGAAGGTGATATTAGAATTTAGCAGTTAGAAAAGGAGTATTATCTATATATAAAATTTAATTTAATATTTTTTTTAAACCACTTTTTTGTGAACAACAACTGAAATAACAATGTTATCAAACTTACTTTTATATTAAATATGAGCTTCTACGAAATTACTGCCGAATCCAACGAAGAATATTTATTAGCTAGCTTTTTTTAACCATTAACCTCTAGATCGAATAGGAAATGCGTGTGGGTAGATGTGAGAAAACCATTATTTTGGACACAAATTCATGAATCCATTAAAAAATCCACTCTGGAATCAATTTCGCGTCCCTTATCGGAGTCTGCAAAAGGTCAACAGACCCGAGTTATCCAATGAATTTATTTTTAAGGGAATTTTAGTAACATATACAAACACATTTCACTTTTTTTTAAACTGTTAAACAAATATTATTTATTACATATACTGCTGGGTTATTGATTGTTTTTAATAAGAGGAATATATTTTGCAATAATATGCATATATATATATTATTTCACCAACAGAATATTATCACCAAGAAAATTGAGTTTATAATACAAATCAATAATATATTTTTTTTCGTACGTTGTATGCAAAACAAAAACTTTTTATTAATCTTGTTCTTAGGTACTTTAATTTTCATAATATTAAGTGTGGTATTTACTTGTTTAAATGAGTTTCTAACACAGATACTATTTAAGCATTTTTAATAAGCTACAGACGTTCAAATTAAAAATTATTTGCAACAATCTAAACACTTTTAAATTAAAACGATTATATATTGTAAACTTAATACGTAAAAGGTTTTTAAATACTTTGTGGTTACATTGTAAGATGAAGGACTGTGCAGTTTCTTTAACTAAATATTGTATAGATGAAGAGCATCTGATAGAAGAAGCCAAGATGAAACCCTCATCACATTATTATTATGTGGCTGCAACATCAGCAAAAATAATTTTATTACTTTGCAGTTGTTCAAGAAACGATGTTGACAACCATTTACTTAAAAGCCACCGTGTTTCAAGATTTCTTTCATTTATTTACCGGGAGTGGATCGCAGTGTGAAGTATATGAAAACCTAATTAAGTTTATCTCGACAAAAGTTTGTCTACGTTAACTTCTTGTTAGACTGATTTACGATTTAGACTGAAATTTGAATCGTTCAAATTTTGTTCACTACTATACGTTTTGTCATTAAAGATCCGGAGTTCGTCTTTTGGGATCTTCATGCGTTGAAGCGCACGGATGAACTCGAAGTGTGTAGGTGTATAATATAATAAATTAAATTATTTACTACTAAATTAAAAGCTATGGAAAAGTGATTATTTTATCGACTATTAATATATAGATTTTGGAATTTTTAGAATAATCTAATATATTCTAATTTTTAGAATAATTTAATATCTACTTTTTTTCACTTCAATGGAATGTGAGAAAAAAGTCGGAAAATAAATGGGCAAAGAATTAAATTATATTTATATAAAAAATGCAATTTTCACATGCAAAATATTATAAATTAATTGGACATTTTATCAAAACAAAATAACAATCATTTTTCATAGTAGCATAAATCGATCTCGGCGCATATATCGACAGCCCTGCAGTTTTTAAATTGTAAATTATAAAATTTTTGGAATAATGTTCAAGGTTGCTAACAATCATTTTTCGTAGTATATATTTTATTTAACTAATTTTCAAGTACGCTAACAAAAATATTTCGTAGAAAAAGAAAAAGACCCGAGGACATCAGTACGCACACATTTGTGAATTGTTAAATGTGATTTGTGAAAAGTGATTATTTTATCGACTATTAATATATAGATTTTGGAATTTTTAGAATAATCTAATATTCTAATTTTTAGAATAATTTAATATCTACTTTTTTTCACTTCAATGGAATGTGAGAAAAAAGTCGGAAAATAAATGGGCAAAGAATAAAATTATATTTATATAAAAAATGCAATTTTCACATGCAAAATATTATAAATTAATTGGACATTTTATCAAAACAAAATTATCAAAATTTTGACTTATTCTCCAAATAGAACTTGTTTTTTAGAATATATATATATAATGATTTTTACTGACGTTATTTTATAACTCATACTGAAACTATGCTTTCGCCAACAACTAACTATACCACGTATGTACCTAGATTAAAAACAAATCTTGAAATAATTGCGTCTTATATTTATTTTTTGAAAAACATATTTCGCTAGTCAATCGGATTTTGTTATTTTGGTAGCATTTATTTTCATACGATCAAGATGTACTGTGATTTAAAAAGAAAATTTTCAAAAAAAAAAAATGTTATAAACCCAAAAAGAAGCGCTCTAGGCTAGATTCGAACCAAGTTCCTACAGATTATCAGCCGAGCGGCTTACCGCTAGGGTACAGAGGAATAAAGAAATGTTCGTAAAATAAAATATATATAATATGCAAGGTTCCAATTTCAAACGAAATTTAATATATAGTTTCTATTTTTATCGCTGCCGATAATTGTGACGTTAGCTCTCATTGTTTGACATATCGTTCCATTTTCAAATTTTTATTTTAAATACACTATTTTTATCGCCTTGATATTTATGACGTTAGCTCAGTTGATAGAGAGCTCGACTGGTAATCCAGAGTTCTGTGTTCGATCCACGGTCGCGGCGTTTTTTTGTATGAAATTTTTTCAGCGATTTGATTTGTTTCGTCAAATAATAAACAGTGTATTGGGAAAATATGTCTTTAGTATGAATAAAAAAAATAATTAATGGCGACAGCGGGGCAGGATTTGGGGGGGGGGGGAGGAGGACCGTCTTTCTTGACGTCATCGAAATTGATGGCGATATGAATATCGATCTGTAATACTTACTAAAAGTAATATGAATCTGATTTTAATCCTCCGAAATGAATCTCCAAATCAAGTTAAAAAGGCGGCAGCTCCAAGTTTGACTGTGATAATCAATAACGTATAATCAGCTTTAAAAAAATATGTCTCGTAATATTTGTACGTCAAAGAACCCGGCAGCTTTTATATTTATTAGAATAATCTGTTTTGAAAAATCATCGATTGTTTAAATTCATTTAAAACTCATATGTAATGTAATTATTACATTTATTCAACATTTTAAAACGTTATTAAGAGATGAAAACATATTTTAATAAATATTTTTTTTTTCAATCGATTTATCAATATATGTTCGAAGGTATAGATGATTGTGATGACGAGGCGTAGCAAGAATAATTGGTTAGCCAATTATTCCTTTCTCAGCTCTATATTTCTATCCACAATTTCTTTGAAAAAGAAAGGTTGAACAAATTAGTAACAATTAATTCTAATAGAAAAAAACTTCTGTTGAAATAATATTAATAAAAAGCCTTATATACTCTACATTGGTAGTGGAAATGCATTACAATATAAATAAAACTATGAAAATTCTTTTAATTTTAGAAAATAGTAATTATTGGTTGTCTTCCACTGCCACATATTCTAGTTTGTGATTGCCATTTTATTCTGAGCGATTATTCCCAGAAGTACATCTGCAGTGAAGAGTTTTCTCAGCTCATTTTCACAAGGGATTTTAGGATAATAAAATAGCAATATTTCGTTTACCGCATAATAAATTCCAAACAAAATTATAAAAAAAGACACGTATACTATTTTTGTAATTTTCCAGTTGGAAGCCACATGACTAACAATAACTTCTTATATCAACTATCTCAAATTAAAGATATTTGTTACTTCGATGTTCACTAGTGAGTGAAATTTGAACAGAAGTAAAGTTTTATATTTCGTAAACAAAAAAATCTACTCTGTGAAATGTTTTCTTCGTTGCAGAAGTTTTGAAAAGTTGTGTATTTTTAAAAATATTATTTGCTTTTTTAGCTTCAACACAAGTTACATTGAATATTCATATTGTAAAATATGCTATATAATAATTCGATTTAGAAACCAATACATGTTGTTACTTTCTATGTTAATATTTTATCATCATTAAATGTTTTAAAGTATGTACTTATGAATCAAAACAAAGCTAAGATATTTTTCGAAAAAGTATTATATGTTTATATCACTGTTTTTTATTATATATTTTAAGCAATCGATGGTAAAATAAAATGTAGTACATATTTTTAAATAATGCACGTTTCCAATATATAATTATTCATTATAGGTTGCTTAGGAAGCGTTGGTAGTAGGTAGAGTTTATTATTTCCTGGTATTTTGTTGTTCCCTGGATCTGAAGAAAAAAATACGAGAGTTCCGCAATATCGAGATTTTCGCGGAAAACTTGGAAATTTAAGAACGGACAAAAGAACAAACACAGTAAATTATTGAAGTAGAAGACATATATTGTATAAAAATATATAACAAATTGAAATGACGAGTTTTGTGATCATTTCTTAAATATTGCACATCTTGTAGAGCAGTGCTTCCCAACCCTTTTCATACCACGGCCCACTAAATCTGAAAAAAAAATCCGCGGCCCTCCTCAATACAAAACATGTTCTCCGGCGGCCCCCGGAGAAATTCCGCGGCCCCCAATATGGGAAGTACTGTTGTAGAGGACGCAATATTGTTTTTTTACGTAAAATATTTTTATTTTTTAGACATTATAAGCTTGCTTAAAAAAAATGATTCGACTCACGATAACGTCGCGAAGATTAAAAAGGCGTACTTTTTTATTTGCCGGTATTATGTTTTAGAAATTACGAGAACTGTTTGTTACTCAGTCGCTCAACCTCACTTTTTTCAAAGTGTGTAGTAGGGAAAGAAGGATAAGGCTAGAACAGGACTGCTGGTTGGCTAATCGCTATTGCTACACCCAGTTATTAAAGGATCAGAAGGATGGGAAGAGAAGAAATGATGTGAATTGATATCACAAACATCTAGTCTTCGATCACATCACAACTTTAAATTGAATAATTCTCAAATTCACTGTGATCTGACCGGGAATCGAACCCAGACCTGCGTGATTGGTAGAGCAAGCTCTAACCAACTGAGCCACAGCAGGCGAATGAGCAAGTGAATGTTAACTATTATAAATATAAAAAAGCTCAAAAGTGTCATCTTTCTTACTCACCCGTTCGTTACCAAGGGAAAATAGAGTACATTTATACCTAATTCGACCGAAGATCTCATTATTATTTCGACATCGCACTTTCTATTAAAAGTGCATATTGCTCACAAAAATGCATCGACCAAAATTCTTGATATTCCTTTCTTATAAAGTTGTACGGCATGGAATGAGTACTCATCGAATAAAAAAGCAGGTGTTCATAGAATTTATTATAATGACGCAAGTAAAGTGAACGGTTTCTTGAATACTAAAACAAAAATTTACTGGATAAGAAATATGTACATCGACAAGATAAAGTTAAAAATTAATTATATTATATTGTAGTGTAGTAGATAATAAAGTTTTAAAACATGTAGTCTTTCTATGAAAAATGAATTTCCGTTAAGTTACCGTCAAATCCCTTAAAATAATAATTAAAATTAATCTTAAATGTCGCGTTAATTCAAAAATCATGTCGAAAATTTTACAAATTCCACTCTAAAAAGACTAAAAACAAAATAACGTTTTACTTGAAAAGAAACAGCACGTAATTAAAATGTATTTGAAATGCTACGTGTGTACACGAAACACAATTATTTTCTTTGAAATTATAATTTCTGTTGTTATACTCATTGCGTGTTTATAATTATTTAAATTACATTTCTTTTCAAAATGTATTTATTTATTCATTTATATTCCATGTCAAAGTTTTATTTCATTAAATAAATATGTTAATTTCAATATGCTTAAAACTCATAAGCATTCAAAACAAATATGGTACTTTTATCCGTAAAATTACTTTTTAACGTTTTGTTTGATGGATCTGAACGATAGATATTTTGTCCGAAAAGCCCATGAAGTCATTCATAGTTATGTATTCTGTTAATTTACTTATCATCTTTAAAATTTCATTTTAGTAATTTCTCAATACATTATCGCGTAAAAAAGAAATATAATATACTATTTTTATTATAAAACATGCGTTTTTCTTCTTTGGGTAACATTCTCGGTATATATAATAATATATCTTTACCGTGAGTATAGATTTGGACCATTTCTTAAATTAAAAAGCTAGAAATTATGGTGAGGAATATATAAATAAAAAAAGCATGCCACTTGGTTACCGTGTAATATTATCATAAATGAATAAAAATCATATTTCAATTCAATATTTTTCTTTTACTTTGAAATATTACAATGAAGCTCAAATTTAAATTTGCGCGAACAACAAAAAATAATAGATAAAAGCTCTGCTCGTACATATTTCGCAGGTGAAGCTTTTTAATAATATTAATGAGAAATAGCGTCGATGCCTCTTCAGCTGTTACTTGATTGTAGCGTACCTTCACGCCTGGCTGCCTCGCTGCCTGCTTACGCTGGCATATCACATCGCATGCACAGGGAAAAAGCTTTGCGTATAACGGCGAGCTTTCGTTCACAGCTGTACTTACAAATGAACGATGTGAAACCTTTACTTTTATTCGTCTGAGTATGTTAAACGTAGTGACGAGGGTGTTATTTATTATTGAAAAAGTAACGAAAAAATATGTTTTGATAAATCAGTTATGGTGTATATACAATCATATATCAAACCTTATTTGCTGGTAGGGTTGAGCTATAAGTGGAACATGTTGACGCATCTTAACATAAGTTGTCAAGATCTGGTTGTTATCAAATCAACCAATATATGTTTTCAGAGACGGAAAGAATATAAGGATGGGACTTCAAAAGGGGAATATAAATAGCACAGTCATCAATCAGTTTTAAGGTGTTCACTGTCAATACCCGATATAAAAACAATATGTTTATTGAAATATATTAAAACCCTTTATAAGACTTTTCTACAATTTGGATTAGGACTAGTTTTAGTTGAAAATGTTTATAATGAGCGAAACCTTGTGAACGAAATAATTGTGGAAAAATTACAAAAGAGTGTTTGATTATTTTTAATACAATCATCAATGCATTTATACATTTAATCACAATTAGTTATACTAACTTATATTGTAAAATTTTATTTTATATTTACGTCCGCTCCCATAGTAAAACATATAGGTCCAATAGAGGTGAAGTGAGCCAAGTCGTATTTTAGAAAAAAAATAGACACGTCGTAATATTCTACACATCTTAAAGTATCGTAAAAAAGAAGTAACCTCAGTTAATCCACATTGCAATCTCCGTAAAATAAAATTATGCAATCCACCAAAAAACCTAATAAAGCTGCGAATATATTTAAAGGTACAAGAAAAATGTTTTACTATTTTACTAGTTATACTCATCATAAAGTTTACTTTAATTAAAGTTTTTTTTTACGAAAACTGTCTTGTACTCAGTTACTTGACCACTTTTCTTGAAGATAGAAAGGATAGAAGAATAAGGCTACGTCAGGAATACCGTTAAACTGATTAGCTAGATATTACAGACACCCATGCCTTCGAACATAAGTCGATTGGAAAAATTCTGGGACTCGAACCCGTGAAATCAGTCACGGAAGCTAACGATGTTGACCACTACGCCACAGGTCTGACACTTCCCAATGTGTATTAGCGATTCTTAAAGCTTAAATATTTTATGTTTCTTGGATTTTTTATAAATGTTAAATAACAGATAAGGTTCCGCGTTGAATAATATATGGCGTCGGGGTGAAAATTTAAAATATTCACATAAATGAAATAAGGAGCTTTCCTTCCTCTTGATCCTTAATGCATTCAAGGTGTTCAGCAATAGGTCACAAGACACACTCTTTATTTATTATTCAAGCAGGGACTAAGTCTGACTGAAAATCGTTTTTCTTTTTTCGATAGTAGAAAACCATGATGTTGAAAAGCAATGTATCCATATTTAATACATGGTTTTTTCATACTGTGAATGTTTAAAACTGTATTACCTTTCAATCAGTCCATGTCAGAAAACCAAAAATACATTTTATGCGAAACAGGTTCGGCTGAATAGTATGCAATTGCTTTCGGTGGATTCGGCGGTAAATTTGTGGAAGTTCATTTTAATCTAAAATATAAAATAACTTAGATTATACAGTAAAACCTCCATTTACACTAAAATCGGGACATAATAATTCGGGGAGTGAATCTCATATAAAATAAGGGGTTTGGTTAAACTAAGATTTCCCCTAGTTTTGCAAAAAAAAATATGGACGAAATATTTAGTTACTTAGTGATAAAATGCAAAGCGCACCAAAATCTAGCACATAATTAGTCGCCCGTTGAATATACAGACGCCAGCCAACATTTGACTGTATGCGCTGCACAGACGACCGTCTCGTAGCAACGAAAATGAAATGCGACAGTGCAATTGGGGGATTTGCGGCAAATATTTCAAGCCAGCGCGTAATTCGGAGTAATGTAATTGGGGATTCCACTGTATTGTGCTACAAACTGTTTCTTTCAGAGGTATCCTCAGACAGACTACTTTCATAAATGCTTGCTAAAGTACAAATGATTTCAATTTTACTATTCTGATATATGATAATAAAAATCAAATAAAAATGGGAGGCAAGGTGGGGATGATAGAGGCGAAACAAGTGTCACAGTTTGTAGCACAATACGTGGAATAATCTAAGTTATTTTATATTGTATATTAGTATTTAATTGGTTTTAGTATCAGTCATATTTATTTTTTAGTATGGCGTACTCCGATACATTATACATCGTTCATCGTTCAAATTATGTACATTATTGTCACTCACGATCCGGGTTTTGCCTTTCGGCATCTTCAGGCGTTCAAGTGCACGGATGAACTTGAACTGACGCTTAGCAAATGAATGTATCGTGTTTATAGAATAAATACATTTATAACTATGCTTAAATCCATTGCTGGTGAAAAAGACTAACCCATGAGAATGTCTACATATTTTAATGGTGAGTAATTTTAAGAATTATATTTATTTTTGTTTGTTGGAAAAAAAATATCGTTCAATTTATTTACATATAGATAAGAGTGGGGAATTTGGCAGATTTACCTGTTCATTCAAAATCAACTCAATTGTGCTCTAATTATTTTTTAAACTTCCTGGAAAAATAGTTTATGTGCTTCCGTATTTGGGTGCAACATTTAAATCCCCTGCTCTTGTGTGAATGTACATAATTTGAACGATTCAAATTTAATATTGAAATTTCACCAAACACCTTCAGTCGAAATCTTAAATTATAAAGTTTTTGTGTTTACATTTCTATGATAAGGGTGTATTTACGTGGCCACTATTGTTATTGAGTGACTGCCCTTTAGTATTGATATTGTTCACATAAAAGGCACTATATCAACCCATGGAAAAACAAAAAGACGTAAGTTACAGTTTTTTTCAAAACAGTTTATTTGAATAATCACAATGTATGTAAACGCGCACTATCAAATGGTTGTTAACTGAAAATGCTAAATTAGTAACTAAATTTATAATTTAAGTTTATAAAAAGAATGGCATGTGAAAATTGCTACCAGGAAAAAGGACTATAAAAAAGTTTTTCTTAAACATTTTATAAAATTATTATTAGATTAAGTAAATTAAAACTAGTTAAAAAATCTTTTTACACTTTAAGGTTGTGTATATTTTATATTTTCCTTTGACCCAAAATCATAAAAAAACGTTTTGTGTCTCCTGTAAAAAGTGTTGGTTATGTCCTTTTTTATTTCCACAGTCGATATTGTACCATCTTGAGTAAAATGGAATTGTAATTTATTTGGTCTAACTTGTATGGATTTTTTTTATGAATTAACTAGCGAGTACCCGGCATGCGTTGCAATGCCACGCAAAGAAAGAAAGTGTTCTTGTTTTAATTGTATTTATTTAAGTGACTTTGTATACACAATATAGTATTGCATATATTTGCATAAGAGTAATAAAAAACTTACTACTACCCCAGAGCACCGAGAATTGCTTTGATATAAAGCGAGCCCAATTGTTAACGTATTAGCAGCCCACTGCTGGCTCTTCTAATTCAGAAGCCTTTGCGGGCGTCCGCACAACGACTCACCAAAGTTTTATCGCAATCGGATGAACGGTATAGGAACGCATACGGGACAAACAAACATTCACTATTTTCTATTATATAGAAAGATTTGTAAATGTATACCTAAATGTCCTAACGATTGTCAGCTCTTTATTCTCAAATAGCAAAAAAGATTACAGTTCCATTAGTATTATACTGTTATTCTGTTTTAAAAATTAATTAACTATCAAATATAAACACTTTTTGACACTATTTTACACATTATTTAATATAGGTCGTAAAGTGTAAGAACGTATTAATTAAATTGCATAATTCACACATCGCCCGTGTTTTGGATTACAGAAATATTGATGACGCATCTCCGCCCTTAACCTCAATTTAATTCTGCCCTTTAGACGAAGCCCACCCTACACTTGCGCCGTTTTAGCGAGATCAGGGCAGTTTCTCCTACTTCTTGAATATTTCAGCATGCCTACAGCCTCTCGGCTTGCGTAGGGCCGGCTTGAGAAATTTAAAACGCCGACCTTAACCTTTGAACTTCGTGTCGTGAACATAAGTGCATTTTGTATACGCATTTAGAAGCTTTACGCCTACGATGGTAGGTATAATCCTTTGTTCTAAAATAGAGCACGCATTAAAGTCTTAAATTTATATTATTCCGTTGATAATCTAACTCAAATCAGATTCTTATAGAATTCCTATAATATTAATTTCATGAGGCCGATTACTAAAACAGAATTTTAAATACTATATGGATAGAAGATATTTTATTTTAAGGCCCCTCAGATTGGAGGCCCCAAGCGCGCGCCTCTTGCACTAGTGGGTTAATCCGCCACTGAAGCTCAACTCTTGTTAATATCATTACAATGACCATTACTAAATTAAAACTATTCGCGTGTATTGAGTGTCAATTGTTCAATAGTAATTATTTCACAGTAATTTTATTTACTATGTATTTAAGATGTCATCCGCTTTTTATGTAAATATAAGATGATTTATTATTATAATTAATGTGGTACATTTTTTTGAAGTCTTTTTGAAGAATATGCTGTTCGTACTGGAACTCGAGGACCCGTGAGATTCTTTACGAAACCGCTGCGTCATGAATCGTTTGATTCATACATACTTATTGAATATATTAAATTAACCAATTTAATTTATACTATTGCATTGTTTTAGGATATTGTTATTAAATTGGATTATAGTTAGGGTAACGGAAACACGCATTTCGTGGCAGGAGGCTGTATTTACTATTAATAAATATAATTTAATGCTTTACAGTGTATGATAAACAAAAGCTTATTTTAGGCAAAACACTTAAGACAAAGTTCCAGTTTATTTAGACAAAACTTTAAGTGTTCGTTCACCAATTAAATACATAAATGAAGGTCGTCATTGGACAGGATTTATATATTTTTTCATGTTCGCATTTTGATATTCAATTTTATTTACACAGTAAAAGTTACTTTGAATATTGCTCTGTAATTGGACTTCAAACTTTCAAGAGACCAACTTTTAAAACAATCTTTGTTTTGTTTAAAAATGAAGAAAACAGACTGGTCAAACAGACGAATTTTTATTTTTGATTTTATAAGGGAATTATTTTTTTTAAGTATTTAGTCAAGTTAAAACAATTAAAGTTATTTTTCTCACTATGCTTAGAAAATAATTGATAATTATTAGAATGTTAAATAATTATTTGATTGCAACTTTACCTTGGATAATTATTTTAGATCAGCCATAACATCCGCGAAAACAAATTGTGAAGATTTTTTAAATTTAATTAAATTTGAATATTTTACGGTTTTAAAAAAAAGAGTGATGAAATAAAATGATACAACCCTGTAAAAAAGGCGTTTCTTCTTTCAAGTGAAGAGTGAAATATTTGCCGTTAATATTCTGTGAGCATCTTCTTTGGCAAAGGTGTTTTTCCAAGCGCACTATTATTGCTGTTATATTTCGCTTACCTGCAAAGCCTCCAAAAGCTTTGACCAGTAGCTTACTTAATTTCACTAGGTTAACAGAAAACATTTAATTTGACCAGCGCAGATTCGTTGAAAACCCTCACTTGGTAGTGAGTACCAAAACAATGTTTATACGAGTAATATCAGTTAAGTTCACCTGAAACTTTCTGCCATTCTATCGGGAATTGTATGTTGTACTAATGTTTTCACAAGCTACTACAGATCGACTTAGATGTCTACTTTTTTTTAAAAATCATGTGAATTTTTTTAATATAGTAATCTTCTTGGACTTTTTTTACATTTTACGATATTATCATGTTTCTACATGTTTGAGCATAAGACGTTGAATAATAAAATTATCTTGTTCAAAAGCATGAAAAACTAAAACACTTTTTTATTTTTGTCACTTCAACGAAAACACATTTTTATAAATAATCTTCTGGATGCTTTACAACTAACGTACGTCAGCGTTCTAAAACAATAGTGTGATTTAAAGTCATTAAGGGAATCCACAGATGAATCTTAAACACAATGTTTATTCATTATTACTGTAACAAGGGACTGCTTCGTTCCTTTCCACTGAAAATATAAAGTACGACTACTATTTGAATCAATTTTCTATTATTTCTACTTCGATTCATAACATTTTTTAAAAGTAAAACACTCCTTGTTCTTATTCCAAATTAAATATTATCAGGACTATTATTAATTTTGCTTTTGACACGCATTTTAAAAATGATGTATTTGAAAAAATGGTTTGGAAATGATTCTGATCTGAATTTTTTTTCAACTGATTCATTTCAAACAAATGATTTGAAAATGCTAGTCACGAGCAAAACAGGTCCTGATCATATTAAATACATATTGAATTAGTACAACAGTGTTTCATTTTTTTAATAAATTCTTTTCCACCAAGTATTAACAGTGAATACCTTATAACTGATTATAACTTAAATCAATTTAGATTTATTGTAAGTGACATGAAAACTATTGCAACGTTGCAAAATTCAGCAAGCGAAAGGATATTTTACTTTACTTTTAAAGTAATAATCGTTTATAGTTTCAATATAATGATAAAAAAAAAACAAAAATGATTAAAATACTCTACATTTGTAGATAAAAGTCATAAGACTGTCATGCACTCAAATTTACCATGATTCACTTTCATTCCATCTATTTCTTGTCCCTCATCAGTTTTACCATTACGTTTTCCTTGATCATCCAAACGCTGATTCTTCAACTCTTTAAATGACCTAATAATCTAGACTTAGATTTTCTTCTGTAAACAAAAAAATGGCGTAAGTGAAAAAAGAATTGAATTAAAACTTGCCCCCATTCGAGCACTTCTATGAAATTTCAATTTCAATTCAGAGTAATCTATTCAGTTTTACTTTAATAAATTTCTGGGAATGTTGTTTTTCTCGTCGATTACTCGCCGCTATAGATTTATTTCTCGTAAGCGAGACTTTTCATTTAAAAACTATATGAGGCCCCATTACATATATTGTAAAAAATTTTAGCAATTACTTTAGTAATATTAGCTCATAGATTATAATTATTATCAATATCAGTGAAGGAAATGTTTCATTTGAGTTGTGCATAATTAAATTTACGATTTAGACTAAGGTGCTCGGTGGAATTTCAATATTAAATTTGAATCGTTTAAATTATGTACATTTACACAGGCTTTGTCACTAACGACCCTGGTTTCGCCTTTCGGCGTGTTCAGGCGTTCAAGTGTAATTACATTTTTTTGTTACATTAATTTGTTAATTACAATATAGTAAAAAAAGTGTGTAGGTCAATTTCTTTACACCATTCCCACTTGGATGACGTGATTGCTTCTCAGCATCTTCAAGATTCCTTCGCACTTGTACTAATCGATTCAACTTCTTATTGATCATCCCAACTTTATAGTTTTGATGGATTATCAAAGTATCACAATTCCTTTAGTTGAAAGACGAGACAGTTAACGTGAGGAATTTCTCAAAAAGCCGTAACTCATGTCTAGCCAAGTTTAGAATTAGTATTTTTTGTTTTTGTTCAATGAAGTTTGTTAGCTTTTATTCTGAAAGCTCGCAGTTAAACTATTTCATTACGAATAGTAAGTGTATTAAGAAGGCTGCTGTAAACTTTAATATGCCTGAGTTATCGAAATTTTAAATGATCTGTCGCATACTATAAGGCTCTTTTTTTAGATATTGACCACACTTGACTAAATCTCAATAGTGCTACCAAAAAGAAAACTGTCCAATACATTTTAAAAAATCCTCCATACTGAAAATTTACACATTTTGAAACAGTTTCGATAGTTTTTATTGAGCCACACATGCAATATATTATGTAAAAGAAAAAAAAATCTTCAAATTTGTAGAAAAGGTTTATTTTTGTATATTATATCGACCCGTAATCGGCAGAACAACGTAAGGGGTCATGTTTTAATCAGAACAAAAGATTTTATAAACTTTTTATAAGTTTGCAAAAATAGTTCCATAAATGCTGTTAGTAATATTAGGTCTAAATTTGAACGATTCAAATTAATTATTGAAATTCCACCAAGTAACTTCAGTCAAAATCTTAAATAATATAAGGTTTGCCGTCTGTGCGGTCGAGTGATCAACGTCGTTGGCTTCGATTACAGAGGTCACGGGTTCGAATCCCGGTACGGACAGTTTTATAAATTGATTTCTCAATCGATTTATGAGTTCCTGTTCGAAGACATGTATTTATGTGATGTCTTGAATTCCCCCCTCCCACTCATCCTATCCTATGAACAGAGCACTAGTCCTGCCCTTAGCCGTATCCTTCTATTCCTTCTCTCTTTGGAAAAAGAGAGGTTGAGCAACTGAGTAATAAGCAGTTCTCGTAGAAATACTTATATTGAGATAAACTCCATTAGGCGTCTATATGCTCCACATTGGGAGCGGACATGGTAAAAAAAAATATATTATCATGGTAAAAAGTTTCTTTTTATCAGCTTATTACGAAAGGATGTTAAAAATATGAATTGTCGTTTACGGTTTTCTACCGATTACGGGTCGATTTAGACATACTTAAATAAAACAGCTGCTTAAAAAAACTACTGATTTCAAAACGGGGAATAAAATAACAAAAAAAAAAGTTTTTTTTAATAATTAATAAATTAACACTATAAGAAGAAATATTGATGAATGATTTTGAAACCTTGGTGTAAAACAGTCGTCGATTTAAATTTTAATACGCAAAAACACTTTATTTCTGCGAAAACATTTTGTAACGATTTATACTCATTAGTGCCGAACCCAATTGCTCACGTTAATGACACAGGTGTCCAATTGGACACGCATTTATTGTTGTCTACGATTGATCAGAAAATTGTCAATGGATATAGTCATAAATATTGTTTCACATATATCAGTTGACAAAGGTTCATTGCTTCACCTAGACATCACTTTAGAGTTCTGGCTAATTAAATTAAAATAATATCGGTTGTCAAAGTGTGTCATCATTTTACGGACGAGAAAACATGAACTCAAATTTTACGTAAGTATTTTTTTCTGATAATATTGATTCGAAGAATAATGTTTCTTTCATTAAATGAATTATAAATATACATCGTTTACGTTAACATATCAAAGAATGGCGATAATTTTGTTTATGGTATATTTATTGAGCATTTAAATCCAATGTGTCCAAATGGACACGTGTGCCACAAACCACTAAAAAATATTTTGTATAATTTTTTCAAAATACTTTTATTTTAATTTTTGTAAAAACATATGTAAAAATTATTCAATTTTAGGGATATGTCTAATGATGCTGCAAGAGAAACACTAATTAACAATGCATTAGATGCACTATATGATGCAAGCGATGATGAACACGTTACCGAATATAATCTATTTATAACACCACCAGACTCTGCAGTTTTAACAGATGAAGATTCAGGAGATGAGGATTGTGGCGGAACTATCGACAATTTTAATCATAGGCAATCACAAGCAACTGCACATGCAACCAAATAACATACTGAAAAAAGAAAATAGAGGATATTATGAATCGGCGATTAGCAAAGAAGATGGAGTTTTTGTCTGTAAATGGGTTGACAATTCAGTCGTATATGGGGTTCATCGAGTTATACAGCTTCCAATGTATATGGGGTTTCTCCTATTGGACCAGTAAAGCGATATTCACGAAAAGATAAGAAAAGTATTCAAATTCAAAGACCGTTTATTGTTAGCGAATACAACAAAACTATGTTTGGTGTTGACCGAATAGACGAGAATATCGGGACTTATAGAATAAAAATCAGAAATAAAAAAAGGTATTGGGCTTTATTATCTTGGATGATAGATATTTGTGTACAAAATGCATGGCAACTAAAATGAAATAGTGGAAGAAAAGTATCACAACTTGACTCCCGGAGAGAAATTGTGGATGTATATCTAAAAAAATATAAAGATACCACAATTGGAAGTAATTTGAAACCACGAAAATCAAAATCAAAGGTTCTAGATGATATACGATTTGATGGATTGAAACATTTCATCAAAAAAATTGAAAAAAAGAGGCGATGTGCTGGATTTTACTGTAAAAAAAGACATCGGCAGTTAGAACGCAGTGTGGAAAATGCGATGTTGGCTTGTGTATTATATGTTTCGAACATTATCATACTGTTAATATTTTATAGAAATAAAGAATCTTAAATATATCAACGTTTTATTACATTTTAACAATATTGAATAATTCATGTAACATTTAAAAATAAACCTTAAGTGTCAAGCGTGTCCATGTGGACACAGCTGTTTTCTACGAAAGTAATAGTAATATTTTAATTTAAAATTTAGTTATTACTTTCATTAAACATGCTGATACATAATAAATGAAAAGAAATTATTTTTGAAACAAAAAAAAAACCTTGGCACACGGAGAACAAAATGTGTGTGTCCATTTGGACACCAGTGCCGCTAATGAGTTAAGTTTCTGTTTTCGTGAACTGTTCGCGAGCTGAGTACTACAAGGTTCTATGTGGACAGCTGCATGAAAAACGATATGGGCATTTGAAATTTTGAATGCTTGTATTTTGAAAATTGTAAATGTTTCCAGTTTCTTTTTGATTGTATATATCATGATAGTACTGGCATGATATAATTATTAATAAAATATTTAAAAAAATAGTCCTTAATAGTTAATTAGAAATATCTAAACTTCAATTAGAACCTTGTCCACCTGAAATTCAAGCAAACCGCCAGTGCTACAAGGTTCTAAGTGAAATTTGTATGAAAACAGAATTAATTCAAAAAATAAAACGAAATCTATGGAAGATATCTAATGTGATGATTATTATTGGAAAAAATATTTAAAAAAATGGAATGAAGAATAAAAATTATTGATCAAAATCAAATAATTGAAGAAAAAGGAATAAAATTATCAAAATATAAAAGATATTATTCAACCTATGTACATTTACACAAGTTTTTTCACTAACGACCCAGGTTTCGCTTTTCAGCATCTTCAGGAATTCAAGTTGAAACCTCACATATCTTGCGACGCGCACCTAAAACTACGGCTTATTGGCAATTTAAGCAAAATTTCGACATCATATTAATACAGCATGTAGATAAGCTACGCTTAAGAATGCCTCATTATTACTTTAGTGTGGTCAAAAGTCGACACTTAGAACCTTGTAGTACTCAGCACGCGTTTTGTTTGCTTAATTTTTAGATAGTAATATTATTCAATTATTTATAGGTCAATATTAAATTGTTACCTTAAAAAGTGCAACTTGATTTTCATTGGGCGTAATATTATTATTATAAATAAAGTTTTCTCAAAATAAATATGTATATATTTTTTTAATTGAAAATATTAAAATGCAAAACTTTTCTTACTACATTGTCAAAAGAATATATATTACCTCTGAGTAAAACCGTATCTTTCGTATTTATATCAAATATGTGAGATCCTATTCTGTGTATTCTTATTTGTGATGTTGCCTATTGTAAGTCTTCAGTCCTAGTATTAAAAAACCGCATAGAAAAGTTGCGACGCCGCTGGTTCGCTGTAACTATCTGTTATGAATTTAATATGAAGTTTCCTGAAGTCAGAAGTCAGAAACTTTGTATACACAGCCATTGAAATTTCTCTGAGTTGCAGCTCTCTACATTTAATCACAAATAGGACTTCTGTATTTTTTTTATTTCGAATACAACGAAGTTTGTAAGAAAAAAAATAATTTCATTTTCTCTGTAAAAACTTTGTAAGTTAAAGCAAATAAATATCTAATTTTCGTTATAACAATACACTTTGATATATGTAGTTAAAAATATCATATTTTGAGTTCTGTATACTAAAATATTTCTTTGAAAAAGTCGTCTGTTAATTGTCGGAACACAAATGAGGGCTCAGGAAAAAATGAGGCAGTTTTTATATTGACATATTTACAAATCAATTAAATCTTTTTTTTGTTTATATATAATATAATTTATTATTTTGCCATTTTATTATTATCTTTTATATGAAAATTGTTTTGCGAAATCTGTAAATTTACTGTCGCCTTTGCTATTCCCTCGCTCTTAATTGTTTTAAAGTAAATCTGTAAAGATACGGTATACGTCGATTGAAAAATCAATTAATGTTATAGATATTCCTTTGAGAATAGCTTAAGTGAAATAACTTTAGGACGTCTGCCTTTTATTCTTTAGCAATACTTGCTTTGTATTCATTTAAATACACATAAATTCACTGGTTTTCAAAAAATTAAGATTTTTTTTCCAATCGTATGTTTGAGTATGAAATTTTGATGTATTTATTTGGTCTGTAAATAACGATTGACCAAATACTAGAGCTTCTCTTGGCATATATTATATTTATATTGACGGAAAAAAAATAAAATACGTGAAGCTAGTTTTCGTCAGTCATATTCTGTTGAAATGATCTTCCAGTTGTCACATTTAAGGTGACTGATTATAATTTTGTTTAATATATTAAAAGATTGCAGAGAATAAAAACCTTAACCTAAATAAATTTTTCACGGCTTAGATTTTTTTATGTACTAGATAAAATACATGATTAAAAGATCGGTCTCGTGGAGCTGTGAATCTCTTGATTGTAATTGCGTTATGAATTGCGGCTAAGAAAATGTGTCTGCATACACATAATGAGTAGTGGCGGAACAAAAATGATGACTATCAAAAATTTACAAACGATTTTAAAGTGTTATCAGGACGAAAAGAATATATTTGAGTGCTCCTGAAAGTGTTATTGAGGAACGGAAAGTGTTTGTAATTTATACATCGGAGCATGGGGCTGAAACGGCGTCGCGTCAAATATTCACGTCCCGCGGTTCAAGCCTTCGTCGGCGTCCCGACGCTGAAACTCGAGCCTCTATTGTTCCATACAATAAGTTTTCATGACGACAGCATTGTTTATTTATTATAATAAGTTTGTGTATAATTTAATAAGAATACACCTTACAAACGGAAAGTGTTATAAAAACGATGACCGATGAACTAGAAAAATTATAACATTACTTAAATATCGACAGTGAAAAGGAAAAAGGACGATACTCACACATTTAACAGGAGGCACAAAAAACGTGTTTTGATGATTTTTGGACATATGCGAATTATGAAATATACACAACCTTGAAGTGTACGGAGACTTCTAAACTGGTGTTTAATTGACATAATCTAATATTAATTAAAGAAATGGTCTAGGAAAAACCCTTTTTTCAATCTTTTTTCTTGGGTTCAATTTTCACTTGCTTATCTTTTTTCAAACTTAAAAGTTAAATTTAGATACTAATTCGTCATTTTCAGCTTACATCCTTTTGATAGAACGTGTCTCAAGTTTGATACATTATAATTATCGAAAAAAGCTGTTGGTTATGTCATTTTTCCTTTCCACAGTCGATGTATTGCAATGCAAGTTAGCTTCTTTCAAATGCAGATGATAAAAGGTGTAACTAAAAATAAAATAATAATATTTTTTTTATAGTCTTTACGCTGGGAAAAGAGTGTAAAACATAATGCAAGTAATATCTATGCATGATATATATTTAACATTATATATTTATTTGTTTTCAAATCATATCCGCTCCAAATTAGGAAAATACGGAATACTAGTTGGACTTATCTCAACTTATTGTTTTCTACAAGATCTGCTTGTTACTTAAGTTACTTAACCATTCTTTTTCAAACAGAGTAGGGTATAGAAGGATAGAGCCCGGAAAGCATTTGTGGTAAACTAATCTTTCTCATTATGCCCCAATTGTTTAGGATTGGATGTGTAAGAAATAATTTCAGACCCCACAAAAAAATACATTTTTCAAATCTCTCCGTACGTGGATTTGACCACGTGAACACTCTTACCATTTTCAACCAATGACGCTGATCACTCGACCACAGCCTTAAGAAATCATATTTAAATAAATAGTGCTATTGTTTCTCGTTTAGTGAGTGTTTTCACTGGTTGACAATATTTAATAAAATCTACGAATTTTTCTCTTATTTACTTAAATTTAGATTCTTTATTTACTAATATATTTTGTATTAAATGAGGTAAATAAAAATATTGATACTATTAATAATTGCAGTACCAATTAATTTATTGTCTATTCTAATCGAAAAAAAATCTTTAATTAAATATTGTAGTAATTTTAATTACTCAGCTCTAATTCTAATTGAATAATTCATGTGACGTAATGTTTTAATAAAGGATCCTTCTTAGTCTATTGAATTATTCAAATGTTTTATTAATTAGAGCAAATAAGACACTTGAAATTAATTCAAAATGTAATTAATGTTCGAGTGTGGTAATAATTTTAATCGGTATTCGTATCCAAACCACAATAACTTAAGCTATTAGTGTATCATTACTAGTTATTGCATTAATGCTTAAGTAAATGATTTGTTTATAGTTGAAACGTTATTAGCTGGATGTAATTGATTTCGGAACTAGAGGTATCGATTGACAGGTATGCATTGTAAATTCGATGAGAAAATAGTGTTTAAATACCGGAAGTAATATGGTTTCGTAAGGAATTGTGACTAATGCATTTCATAGATTTTATACCTGTTCGTGCATGTACTGCTACAGGGTGGCCGAACTACACGTTTGATTTTTTTTTTTTTTTTTTTTCATTTCTATCAGACTCAGGTTTTGTGGCTTAGCTGTTAACGTCGTTGGCTTCCGTGAACGATCTCACGGATCCGAGTCCCAGTACGAACAGCATATTTCATCAATAAATTCATCGATTTCTGGTCAAAGACATGTGTATTTGAGATGCCTAAAAAGTCTCGTATTTCCTTCGAATGTTTGAAAATAACGAGTTGTAGTAAGAGGGATTAGTTAATCACTAACCCTGTCCAAGCCCTATTTTTATACCTCACCTTTTCAGAAACGACAGAAGAGTAACAAAAAGTTCTCATAAAAAAATATTTGTTGAAATATCTCCATTAGAAGACCATATACTTCACACGGCGGATATGAAATGATAAACAACTATTTATTTTTGTAATAAATAAACTTAAGTCTTTGTATAATAAATTAAGTCGAATACATTTTATAAATTCATTAAACCACTTTTTTCCAATATCTATTAACTTAACAAAACTTGTTTTGAAACTACTAGTAGTAATTCAGTAAAATCACAAAAAACCATGTGTGTACCCACAAATCCACAAATAGAAATTCTCTGAAATTCTTGTAGTCTTTTGCACTAAAACAGAATAAGACACTCGGCTATAGGATTGGCAGTCTGAAAATCGAACAGAATTTTTATGTCACTTTACCTTTTAAGCAGGAAAATTATCTTGGCAGGATGACGTCTCTTTTTAATTTGAGGAAAAGGTTTAGCTTGCACTTTTCCATACTCGCTCTATTTGAGGAACAAATGACCACCGCACAGTTTTTATCAACGGTTATCTTTTAACCCCCGGTATATTTGCTTTCTTCTACGCCACCCATGCACTTCGTAGCTTCACCGAGTACATTCTATGAATGGCCATCAGAAGCTTTCTACGACATTGGAAACCATCCAGTTGATAGAAGAGACATTTAGACTTTCTCGGAGCGGTCCGGAGCACATGTTCAAGCCAGGTCTATGTCTCTTTTTAAATTTAGAATTGCGTTATAGAAACAATATGAATAAACAATATAAAAATATAATAAATAAAAGAATGAAATATTTAAACAATGTATCGTAGAAAAAAATACATTTTTCCATAAACTTGAAAACGTGTCAACATTGTTTTTGAGTTTACTCTGACTAAATCAGCTGACAACACGTCAATCAATATTAAATAGTATTAAATCAAAACAAGCTTTTACGTCTGCGTGAAAAATAGGTACAAAATTCTGTTTAAGTCTTATGGATCATGGGTTTTATAATATAACAAAAATATTTCAATCAAAACTCTTTGACCAGGGTTTTCTAAACTTTTTCTGCAATGGAATCCTTAAAAAATCCGGAAATTTTAATGTAATACTTGGCTTATTCTTTAGGTCGTGTAATTCATAATAGTATAAAAAAACAACAAATGTCAATAAAACAATTATTATTTTTAAATGGTGTGGCGTCAAATCTGTTCATGCACGCCGACTTCGCTGCTTTATGCTGCGGATAAATAGGTCTTTTAAAACGGAAGTAAAACAATAATTACTTATTTTGACACATTAAAAGATTCTTCTGACCAACTCACCAAGAAAGAATTGAATGACATTCATATCCGAATCACTAATAAAATCACTAATAAATAAAGCATGTTGCTTTTGCTGTCACGGGAAATGGATTTTGAACCAAGGAATCATAAGAGTTAGTTTTCAGACAATATTGAAAAACACATATTCAGGTTTCGTGAAACACCAGTGTTCCGCGGAATATTTGTAGTTTTGTAAGACCTGCTCTATTCATTGAAACATAATAACTTGTCTTTGATTACTGATAGATTCGTGCAGATGAAATAGAAGCACTTGCTGGTCATTATAATGTTGTTCTTTTACCAAAAAAAATAATAAAATGACTTCACTACTTCCACTGCCAATACTTCGTAGCTGAGTGCCCAGTTTTTGAAGAGTAAAAGAGCATGGCACATCGGAAAATCATAAAAGAAAATGTACTCAGTTTTGACATTCTGAAGTAGCTTCCAAATTATTATAGGTTAATTAATGTGGCGAATAATTTGTATTGTATCTTTTTTTTGTTCTTCTTATTTAGGTCATACTGTATACATTATATAAATTCAAAGTAATTATACGGCGACCTTGTCTATTGTGGTTATTCTTATAATTAAAGCGTTTGAGTAAAGTGTGTTTGTACACTGTTATTAAAGAAAAATTAACTTTACGTTAACTCAGGTAAAACTTAATGACTTAAATCTTAATCAGAATACCTTTGTGTGGCTGAATGGATATTTTATATCCAAAATTAGAAACTAAAATACTTTCTAAAGCCATTCTAAATTGTTTTATAATATTTTTAATCATACAACACAATCAACAAATCAACAATGTGGTTAATGTTGTGGCCATTTAAAGCAAAATATTCATTTCTTATACCCGGTGAATAGGTTAGAAAATTAGAAACAATACACTACAGAAATATCGATTTTAAAGTATACTCATTATTCAATTTGTCTTATACTGCATAACTCTTTCATATATAATAATATTTTGAATACAAAATTAATGTGAAATTTGAATCGTTCAAACTATGTACATTCACAAAAGTTTTGTCACTAACGAACCGGGTTTCACCTTTCGGCATCTTCAGGCGTTCAAGTACACGGATAAACTTGAACTGACGCTTGGTAAATGAATGTATTGTGTTTCAATAAGAAATAAATGTATCACTAGGTTTAAAGCCAATGCTGGCGAAAAGGATTAACCCATGGGAATGCCTACAGATTTGAATGGAGGATAATTTTAAGAATTTGAAATGAGTGAATGGTATAAATGTTATGTTTGAATATTGCTTCATCAAATATAACCTTCATATACAAGGGGTGCATTGATCCAATGCCACTAACGATTATCTATCTATATATATAATAAAGATAAAAGTTGGTTTGTTTTTTTGTCCCGTATGCGTTCATATAACGCTCATCCGATTGCGATAAAACTTTGGTGAGTTGTTGTGCGGACACCCGCAAAGTATTCTAAATCAGTACAGATAGCGGTGGGCTGCCAATACGTTAACAATGTTGCTCACTTTATATCAAAGCAATTATCGGTGTTCTGGGGAATCAGTGAGTTTTTTATCACTCCTATGCATTTATATGCAATACTATATTGTGTATCCAAGAGCACTTCATTAAACACAATTAAAACAAGAACACTTTCTTTCTTTGAGTAGAATTGCAACGAATGCTGGGTGCTCGCTAGTGGCTTATAAACAAAATCTGTGATTGAGGTTTGCGTAAAGGAATCTTCTTATATCAGTTATTTTTTTTCTTATTGTTTTAATAGCATTATATTCGCAAAGTATCAGTCTTAACGTAGTATTTCTTGATGTACTCCAACAATAAGTCAACAGAAGTTAGTACAATATCATAGATAATGCAATTTTCTTTTTCATCTCTTTCTTTTACGGTTGACTGAAATTTGAAATAACGTCCGCATCTTTCATACGTTGAAACCCAAGTCAAATTAATCTTATTTTCACCACTTTTCAATGTTTTCTTTATTGACCTTTATCAAAATCTTGTATGTTTTACATATCCTATATTTCCATAACCTGGTAAAAATTTTCTTCAAGACTCGGTGAGTTTAACTGAATTGATTTAGTACAAATATTGAGTTAATCCATTATCTCATTAGGTATCATCAGTCAGGATAGCAGAATCCCAGGAATTTCCCGGAAAACACCGTAGAAACGAAGAGGAAAAAATCATAAGGCTTAAAATTAAGCAAATTTGAATTATTTTGATTCTGTACTCTTCCATAAGTTTTGTCGATAACGTCCCGGGATTCACCTTTCAACATCTTCAGGTTTTTTCAAGTGCACGAATGTACTTGAACTGATTAGTAGCACACAGTTTGTATCGTTTATGACACCAATTTTAAAAGTAAAAATAAAAATATGTGCTTCGAAATTATCGGAGTCGAAAAACAAAACTACTCAATTTGTATGCATATATCTTCAATAAACTTCCATTAATATCTTTCCGTAATTCGTGGTAAAATATTTTCTAGTAATTAACTAATGACGGATTTCTAACTGATTTGCCAGTATACCGATTGTGCGAGCCCTAAATCGTATACGATTACAGTGGTCGACTTCAGTTCATATAAGAAATAGTGTTGCTGAATCCAATCAACTTTTGGCATCCAAACTTTTTTCTTCTTCTTTAGCATATGGTCGCCACGCGGCACCTCCATGTTTCCCTGTCTCCTATGACATGCCAGCATTCCTCAGTTCCGCCGAGTACATCCTATGGATAGTACCCGACGGACGTCCGGGGCACCGGAATCCCACTGGTCGAAAGAAGAGGCAGGCAGGATTGAGGCTTTCCAGAGGTATTCGCAGCACGTGACCCAGCCAGTTCTAACGTCTCTCCGTAACCACTGACGTGACAGGACGCTGTCTTGCACGCTCCCTTATCTCTGAATTCCTCAGAAAACCAAACCAACTCACCCCCATTATCCGATGCAAGCATCTGTTCTCGAAAATCAGTATACGGTTTTTCTGAGTCTTCTTCATGCGCCATGATTCGCAACCGATATATATACATAAAAAATTAATATTTTTCTTGTTTTTATTCAGAAAAATATTTAGCATAATTGACATTCCACATTATAATAAAACAATGAACTTTATATTTAAAAATTTAAATGTACTGAGTATTCTATCTCCGAAAGGTTCTATTGGGTTTCGGAAGAATCCATGTACGGAAGAATCGGTATACGGAGTATTTTCTGTGCGAAAAATTCTATCTCCAGAAGGTGTGGAAGAAGAATGTGTACGGAGTATTTTGGTGCGGATAATTCGTGTTCGAAGAATTCTGTTCGGAGAATTCGTGTTCGAAAGATTCTTGTTCGGAAGAATCCGTTCACCATAAATTAGTGATTTTTTGTGAGTGCAGTATAAATATGGGTCAGTAGGCCAGTGGTGAACAGCATGGTCGAAGATTTCAATACTGGACGAATATATTAATACCGGTTTTTTGATATTTCACATTAAATATCAGTATTTCAAATATAGAGACCGATATAATACAGTCAATTAGGATTTTTATACCGGAGGAATAAATCAAAATCGCTATTTCGATATTTCCTACAAAATACATATGTACATCATCATAACCGGGTGATTTTCAAAAGCAACTTATGTTTTTTTACAATAATATTTTTTTTTACCATGTCCGCTCCAAATTTGGAGCATATGGACTCCTAATGGAGTTTATTTCAACAGAAGTGTTTCTACGAGAACTGCTAGTTACTCAGTTGCTCAACCTCTCTTTTCCCAAAGAGAGTAGGGAATAGAAGGAAAGGGCTAGGACAGGACTAGTTCCCCGTTCATTGGATAGGATTGGTGAGAGGGGAGAATCCAAGATATCACATACATCCATGCCTTTGAACAGAATTTCATGAATCGATTGAAAAATCAACTTATAAAACTGCCCGTACTGGGATTCGAACCCGTGCCCTCCGTAGCGGTAGCCAACGATGTTGACCACTCGACCACACAGGCGACAATAATATTACACCATTAAATAGGGTCATTTATGATAGAACCTGTCAATATTGATACAGCTCTAAACAGACTTAAAATATTTTAATTTATCGCGAGCAATTTAATAATCATGTGATTTAAATTTTGCGTGTGGTTTATTCGCATTTTCAAAACGGTTATTTTGGTATTGAAAAGAAACATAATAAATTCCGAGATTCCGGTATCGGTAAAACCGGTATTGCTATCCCTAGTCTCTATTGCTGATGTGTAAAAGGACACTTAAGATTAATACTGACACTTAGGATTAATAATTTTCTTATTTAAAAGAATGTAGAATGTGTAAGGACAAAGAGAGTGATAAGTAACTATTTGTTCTTAACCAGCATAATCTTTCTATACTTACAGTCTCTAAAAACCCACGTTGAGCTTCTGAATACCAGTTTTCATGAAACGAATATTGTTTAGATTATCCATTGATGGATTTATGCCAATAAACATGTTTGTGTTTTATTTTTCCCCTGTTATAATTATCACTGTTCTGATTTGTTTGCTTACCATTTAACTGTGAAAATTCAAAAGGATGTAACCCATACATTTTGTTACAGGGGGTACACAACGCTTGTTGATAATTTTCGGCCTCAATCAAAATATGATATACACACAACCTTGAAGTGCATGAAGACTAATAAACTACTGTTTTATTGACTATATGTAATATTAGTTTATTGTATAAAGAAATTCTTTTTGCAACTAATTTTTCTTGGTTGTAATTTTTGCAGGCTCTTCTTTTTAAAAATACTTACTCGGCATTTGCAGCTTACATCCTTTTTATAGTACGTGTAGTTGTATGCATTGTGATTATCAAAAAACTGTGGGTTACTTCCTTCTGCCTTTCTACAGTCCAATTATATTTTATTTTAAATGAGTAAAACTCATGTTAGAACGTTTTGAAACAAAGCGAATATTATTAAAAAACTTGACGATTATAACAAATTAAATGATATCAAAATAATGTAATCTAGAATTGAACTTACACAATAATTTAAAATTTCGACTGATGGTGCTTGGTGGAATTTCAATCACTTAAATTATGTACATTCACACAATTTTTGTCACTTACGACATGGGTTTCGGCTTTTGGCATCTTCAGGCGTTCAAGTGCACGGATGTACTTGAACTGACATATTATACATGATAATGTTTCGCTTGTTTAAGATGAGACAATTTCGTCGTATTAAATTCCCTTTGTCAACGATATTTTCAAAAATGTTAGTAATTATATTAACATGACGATATTATTATGCCTTCTAGGCAAATTTAATTATAACTTACTGTGTGGTTTAATTTTGTGATAAAGGCAAAATGTTTGGAAAGTTTTCGTAATAATTTCAGAATAATGATTAAAACATCTTTATTATAAATACATCTTTTATTTTAGGCATCGTATATACATTTGGCAGAAATAAATAAATAATAATCTAATTAAAAAAATACAAATGAGAAATTATCACTTATAAGTACTTAATATTTTACATTTGCTTCATTTTAATAAAACTCAATATTTATATATCTCTAGGATATATTTATATTAATATAAAACGGGTTAGATTAATTTTGCTTATAATTGTTCATTTAGTTAAAGGTTGTAATAAATATAGCAATCTACATTAAAACCATATCTAATTTAAATCCTTCTGATTAATTAGATAACTAAATTAGCAATGTTTTAATACAAAAAAAAACTTTGAAATGATATTCAGCGTGATTGAAATAATGTAGATGAATAAAAAAAATAATTTCACTAATCATTATTTCATATAAAAATATTTTGTTTTCTTACTGTCTATTTTTTTTTTAATTTTATAAATTGGTTTTTTGTGTAACTATATTAAAAATAAATTTGAAAATGAAATAAATTCATATTTCATCAAAATTAAAAGAATAAAATAACATAAAAATGTACACAGAAACATTCTAATGAACATTTTAATAAATCATATTTCATTAAGAAAAAAATAAATAATTTACCACAGTCAATAAATACTTATAATTAAAAGTCTCTTGTTTTAATTTCATCAAGAATGTAAAACTGTTATTTGTGCATCGTCAGTCTTCATGACGTCAATGTAAGTATGATCTTCATCACAAGAATTTTCCGATCTTGATGAAGTTCTTCCTGAAGACCCACACGTTCTCAAGCAGCAGCATTTTCCGGGTGTTGACTGTGGACATGATACACTAGTCGGAAAATCGTCTTTCTTGTGTTTTACTCTCCTGTTTTGGAACCATATTTTTACTTGTTTTTCAGAAAGGCGTAAATTAGTTGCGATTTCAATTCTTCTTAATCTAGATAAATACATGTTCAATGAAAATTCACGTTCTAATTCTAGCAATTGCGTGCTGGTGAATGCTGTTCTGATTCTTTTGCTCGAATCTTCTTTCATTTCTAGTCGTTTTTTCTCTCGACTAATTGCTGAAATTCTTTCGTCGGAGTTTGACAAGGGTGGAGTAGGCGTCGATTCTCTGCTGTCATCCCCGGAATGGTGTGTCGGGGAGAGTTTGATTTGATGTGACGGCATAAAATAGGGTGGCGAATCTGAATAAGGTCGCTTTGCTGGAGATCGACGGATTCGCTGCGGAGAATTCTGACAGCTTTGCGGTGGAGAAACGTGAGATTGGTTATGTGACGGAGAGAGCCTTTCATTTAGGGCAGCCACTGATGCAGGCAACATTGTCTGCGGCTGGTGCGTTGGCATGGCGCTATGGTTTGGTCTGATGTAATTAGGAATCGGTCTTAACATCGGATTCTTGTGCGTGAGTTGGTTGAACATCGGATTGAAGAGCTGATGATGGTGCTGCAGGCCCAGCGAGAACAGATATGAACTAAGATATCCTGCGTGAGCTGATGGCATAGGCGGCGGAGGTCTTGAATCCATAACAGGTGGAGGAGCTCGTAAAAATGTATCTGATGACATTTTCGATGAGGAAAAATCACGAGGTGCATTGTTAATTAAGGAATCTACGAAAAATGAACGTGACATTTTCACAATTTTTTTAAAGCCTCACTTAACTTATATAAATCACAAATATTGTTGATTTTGAACACACTTCTTCTTTTATTCACTTAATGGTAGTTATTTTTGAAAAATACATTTTTAATAAACACTAAAGACATTCAATTATAGTTAACCGTATAAATAATATTGACAATCATATATAGGACAAACGTTAGCTTTCTCGCGATAGTGCTTGTTTGGCTGTCTATGGGACACTGGTTCGATTTTGCGTCGACCCTTCGTTATGTTGGCTCACCCCAGTGATTATTATTATTATTATTGCTAACAGCATATTTTTTTGTAAGTTGGCATATTAACAATGATTACTATTTGGGTGTAGCCCCTCCCCTATCCGTCCCTTCTCCGTCACTGCCCTATGCACACTTTTAACATTCTTTTGAATTGTGTATACATTAATTCTTTAGGTGTAGTAAACAAGTTTAAACTCTCGGAAATATGCAATAAATAAAATAAATTATTAACCAATAAGGTTAGTTGATATTAAATAAATACATAAAATGAATTAAATAAATACTGCGAGATGAAATATAAAAGATTCAAGTTAGTTCAGTTCAAGTCAGTTCAAGTTCATCCGTGCACTTGAACGCCTGAAGATGCCAGATAGCGAAACCCGGATCGTTAGTGACAAAATCTGTGTGAATGTACATAATTTGAGCCGTTCAAATTTAATATTGAAATTCCACCAAGCACCTTCAGTCGAAATCTTAAATTATAAAAGATTCATTTTATTGAATAAAAAAATCACTTTTAAGGTGTTCACTGTCAATACTTGGTGAAATGGCAATATAATAAAAATAATAAAAGATTTTTAGTACTTTTTCAAAGAAAATTTTTAGAATAAAAAAATGTTATTTTTTCATACTTATCGATCAAATTATGAAGAATGAAAGTTAATTTAAATAAAGAAAGTGAACAGTTGTAATTGTTCTTGTTAAATTAGGTAATGTATTAAAGTAATGATAATTATTGTAGAAGAAATTAATATTTTATTACGTATTTCTGCCTACGTAATTATTTAAATAGTAATATATCAAAATCAAGAATCTCAACTATATGGCATTTTCTTAACCCAAGTGGAGCATACGGTCTCCTAATGGAGTTATCTCAATAAAAGTTTTTATACAAGAACTGTTTGTTACACAGTTGCTTAATTAACATCCATTTTTAAGAGAGTAGAACGATAGCGATATGACAGGACTAGTGGTTAACTAATCACTCCCGGTAGGCTTCGTCATTTTGTGATTGCAAAGAAAGGAATTTTTAGACCTCAGAATGTCATAACAACACCCGTGATTACGAATGTATTTGGCCATATTCGCTCCTTATGTGGAGCATGTGGCTATGATATGGAGCGAGATAAAGGCTTTCCGGAGTCATCTGCAGCACGTGGACTAGCCAGTAACAACGTTTCCATGAACATTTACGATACGGGACATTGTTTTGTATGTTTTTTAATCTCCTGTTAACTCACCTACCAACAAAATTCGATAAATCTATCGAAATACTGCATGTCGTACTGGGACTCGAAGCGGTAAGATACATGACGGAAGGCAACAACGTTGACCGCTGTGCCAACACTTGAATAAAAAAATGCCAGGTATCACCTGAAACGACATTAATTCACATCCCAAACACAATATTAGTAATGTTTCCATTTCGTAATTAAAATTTCTTCTAAATATACCCTCATAATTTAAAGGTATGTGAAAATCATTTTTTTTAAAGTGGCTTACTCACAATTTACGGTAATTATTATTTTTATTTTTTTAGATCAATTTTATTTAATTGCTAATGTAAATTATATTTTTAAAGAAATGTTCCGGGCATCTGTGGAATAAGTTGCACAATAGTGAATAATACAACAATTTAGCAACCCTAATATCCCCACTTAGGTCTGCGGCGCTCATAAGGGGTGGCTCATCCCCATAGAGATGGAAGCATGGCGAGACGAGGCCAGCCCCCGTGAGCTCGGGTCCTCCCCCAGGACGGGAATCGAACCGGGACGCCGTGGATGACGAGATAAAATAATTATCTCGGCGCTGATTCTGATATTATCGTAACAGTATTCAATTATTTCATTAGCTTATGGTGCCGACTTTCCTGATATTAGATTGTTTGAAAGTAATTTTTAATGATTGAATATGAAATATTTTATAAATGTTTTTCTGTAACCTTAATTAAACTCTACATCCACTTGTGTTTTCAGTGCAACATTTATTTTAACAGTGCCGATAAAAAAATGCTATAATAAACGCTAATCATTTTTTGTTGTATTATATTTTGTTGATTGACTAGGCATTTATTTAGTAGAACTCCATTACAATAGGGTAAAAATAACAACGTATTTATTTCTACAGTTTTTATATTTATTAGTTGATAGCTATTTCGCCATCGTCAGAACTATGATTAAACTTACATTTTTCTCAGCTATATATATTGGCTACGAAAAGATACACACTGTAGAAATAAATACGTTGCTATTTTTCCCGTATTATTTTATTTTGGTTGCATTCCACGTTAATGGGTTGATTAAGAAATAATGATACGTATTGATTGCGTTTATACATATCGACTGTGGATAGGAAAAAGGACATAACTCACACATATCAAATTTTACAGGAGACACAAAAAAGGTTTTTTGATAATTTTAGGCTAAAATAAATAATGAAATATACACAGCCCGAAAGTGCACGGTGACTGATAAACTGGTTTTTATATTGACTCTAGCCTAATATCAATTTAATATATTAAAAAAAAAAACCTTTTTTTGGGTCTTTTTTGTGGTTTCAATTTTTGCGAGCCTTTCTTTTTTCAACCTTAAAAGCTAAATTTAAATACTAATTCGGCATTTTCAGCTTCCATCCTTTTGATAGAACGTGTTTCAAATCGTATACATTGTGATTATCGAAAAAAACTATTTTTGAAAAACTGAAAGATACGTCCTTTTTCTTTTCCACAGTCGATATCATTGTATTAAAAAGATTTAGATTAAAATATTTATTGATCAAAAAAAATTCTCGCTTTACAGAAATTTTTGTAAATAATATTTCAGAGAGGCTACATAGATATTATATACAAATTCAACGTGAATTTACGTTCTACTAATTTTAACAACTGCGTTCTAGTGAATGCTTTCCTTATTATTTTGCAATAGTTTGAAAGAAATAAGTGTTTTGTAAATCTCTCTTTAATGATAAATTGAGTAATGTGGAATATTAGGCAGCTGACAAATGTTTAAATTTAACCCAAAAGCAGTAAAAGCTTAATTGAGGAGCAAACATTCAAAAAATGATTTGTCACACAAATACAGAGCTTAGGAAATGATAATTGTGTAATAAAGTGTTGGAGAAATTACGGTTTACTTGAATTTGTGACATTTATGATTTAATTTCTATAGAAAAAAACCTTTTTTGAACACTTATTGTAATATCTATTAATAAATTTTATTATGGACTAGCAGAACTGATATTAAACGGCATTTTTTTCAAATTTGTGGCAAATGGCTTTTTGAATGTTTGCTCTTAAATTTATTTGACTTAGTTATTTAATTTGTAGTCGATCTTTTAACGTGAAACTATTGAAACAGAAATATTATTCTTTTACAAGATTAAAAATAAGCACACATGCTGTTATTATTAACTGTTGTTCAGTAAAACAATATATTAAAAAATACACAATATACTTACATTTAAACTTATTAAGAACAAGTATTAAGTCTTGAAAAAGATCATTAAAAATTTCAATGTGTCATTAATGTGTTTATTAATTTAAATGATTAAATATAAAATTAAATTTGTCAACTCTGTTATTCCATGCAAAATGTAACAGCTTATTCGTAAGCAATGCAATGGTCTGGTTATGATTTTTAGGCCAAACACGTATTATATTTTGTTCCACAACAAGCGTTATAACAAAGTTAATTTTATCCTGAGTACGCCTGAAGATTCCGAAAGGTGAAACCCAGATAGTAAGTGACAAAATTTATGTGAATGTACATAATTTGAACGATTCAAATTTAACAACCAACTTGTTGTGAATATTATTATTGATTTGATATCTGGCTTAAGAAACTGATGCGTGCTAATTTCAAACTTAATGTTTGTTAGATGGTGGAAATCTTAGGAAATTGTGGAATCATCTTTCTGGATTATGACTCAATAATGCGTATGCTATTATTCTAGGTCAGTTCTTAACTGACACGTAGAAATTTGGTAATACCTAATGGGATATAAAGATCCATGATTTGCAGCAATTAATGTATCCACATATAATAATTAGTTAATTTAATTAAATTATATACACTTAATTATAAATAAGATAATGAGTAGTATACATTTTCCAACGATTAATATAAATGAATTTATTTAATTATTATTTATCCCACGTCAACAGATATATCAGATAAAAAACCTAATGGTCTGAACCAGGCAAACCTGCGGCCTTTTGGCTACTCTGGTGCGGCCTTCTGACTAATTCTGTAAATTTTTGTAAATTCGTAAATTCTTGGGATTTTCGACGTCAAAATCCTTGGAAGACCTTTAAAAAATGGTTCCACGCTGGTAATTTAAGGAAATTCGCAAATTTCTGGGCTTTAGAAATTGGCATGAAATTGTGTCCGGTCAAAGATTCCCTAGTCAATTTTTACTGCGGCCTTATGTCGAATCAGAAAAATGAATGCGGTCTTTAGAGAAGAAAAGGTTCCCCACCCCTGTGCTGGACTCTGGTGATGTTTCTCAATAGAGCAAAACACGTGTAGCATTAACAAAAAGAGTAATAACAAAGTTATCAAATTAAATTGTGTATTCAGGATTAAAAATCGTTTAGCTTAAAACACATTGTGGTCAAATACTTAATTTTGTTTATATTTGCTCCAAGTGAAGGAACTTCCCGGCAGGAATATCCAAACATCCATTACATATCATAAATCTTACTTTGTTTCTTTAACTAGTTAATCTATCTTCATGCCAGCCTCTTGAGATCATTCTTCCATCAAGTAGTCGGTTTTTTCAGCAATTGCTTCCACCATTAATTCTATTTGAATGCTATTCCAGTATATTAATACAAACTCTCAACGCAATAGCCGTATATATTGGAAAATTAGTTCAATACAAGGTAATTGATTTCAGTCAGTTCAAGAGTATTCGTGCACTTGATAAAACCAGAAGATGCCGAAAGACTAAGCCTGGGTCGTTATCGACAACATTTATGGAAGTGTACAGAATCAAAATAATTCATTTTTTTTTGTTGATTTCATCCAATTTTATTTCAATTTATTTTTGTATAAATAGCACTGTTTATTAGAAAAAACACAATATTCCTTTGTACTTCATTCCACTTTATTTAATATGTCAGGACCGGTTTCGCTCATTACGAGCATCGTCAACTGATAAGAAATATAATTTAACAACCGGTCCTGACATATTAAATAACGTGGAATGAAGTACAAAGGAATATTGTGTTTTTTCTAATATAATGCCTTTCCACCAAGTATTGACAGTGAACACCCTAAAAGTGAGCACTGTTTATTATATTTCTTCTTTATTATCAGTTGACAATGCTCGTAATGAGTGAAACCGGTCCTGACCTTTTAAATAAAGTGGATTAAAGTACAAAGGAATATTGTGTTTTTATTGATACAAGGTATAATTAAATATTATGTTTCTTTCGTCTAACTATCACAGCTATTTTATAAACAGCATGTGCAGCCTGCAAAGTGAGGTATTTTTTTGACTATTTTTGTTTTTTAAATTGGTACTATCAACATCAGTGAAGGGGAACCTGCGGCCTCCTACTCTAATGCGTCCTTTTGACTTGATCAAAATATTCACTTTGATCAAAAAATTATACACAAACGTCTGGAAAAAGAGCGCAATCAACCCATTATATGTTCCACAGTTGAAAAAAAATAAGAGGGAGTATCAGCGTTTTCGTTACCGTGGCCTTATGTTGAATTAGATAAATGAATGTGTCCTTTAGAAATGAAAAAGTTCCCCATCCCTGGTCTGAATCATTATATATATTTTCCCAAGTGTTCTAAAGATCATGCTAGCTGACATATGTTGATATAGGATACCAGAATAACCCTTTCGAATGCTAACTGTGGTCGTTAACTCAAAAAAAGTGTTGTCAGAAAATCAGAAATTGTTTTCAGTGCTTTTTTTTTAAATTTGACGAAATTGCCAATTCTTAACTGGATCTTTTACTTAGTAAAAATATCTTCTTTGGCCATGTTCACTTCCTATGTGGAGCATATGGCCGCCACGCGGCACCTCCATGTTTCCCTGTCTCCCGCAAATTGCTTTGCTTCCTCCCATGACATGCCAGCATCCCTCAGTTCCGCCGAGTACATCCTATGGATAGTACCCGACGGACGCCCGAGACGCCGGAATCCCACCGGTCGAAAGAAGAGGCAGGCAGGATTGAGGCTTTCCGGAGGCATCCGCAGCACGTGACCCAGCCAGTTCCAACGTCTCTCCATAACTACTGACGTGACGGGACGCTGTCTTGCACACTCCCTTATCTCTGAATTCCTCACAAAACCAAACCCGTTAAAAGTAAAAATATGCATGCCGTTTATAAAACAAAATCCTTTAAAAAATAATTTTGTCACCCATAAGTATAAAATTGCGACATCACACTATATAAATAATCAAACTAAATGTGTGTAATAGTATCCTTTTCAAATAAATAATTTGGCCTTAATAATAATAAAATATAATGCCGTTTGATTTTATTAATATACCAATAGAAAATGTTTTGTATGGTTGTTACAACTATTCACTATTTAGTATAGAAATTTATGAAAGGTGGGTGCATTTGAAGGGCTTAGGGGTCGAAAGGGAAGCATGGTGATTCAGGGGTGGTATCTCGAAATTACTATAAATAAACTTGCATGATATCTGTGTATATTGTACATTATTTTGAACGAGTGAAAAGATAAAGAGATGAGTTGATTATTAAGCGATTTCAATCAATTACAGTAAGTTGTAAAACTATTTTGTATTACATATAAAATTATAATAAAAAAATACGTGAAGTGATCTGTAGAAATATGTTCTTAATATATAGACAATAAATAATAATCGTATGTCATATTTGAATGATTGCAAATCCTTTATCCAGTAGAAAAAGGTATAACGCATGCTCCTTAAGTTTCGTTTATTATTAATCTTATGAAACTAAATATTGAATCTCAGTATAACGTTTAATGTTACCACTCTGTGGGCCAGACATATTGTAATAAGCGCCTTAAGCAATTTTGGTTGACAGCTTTACTTGCCAGTGTGTTTGGCCTAGTACAGAAGTGTACGTACTCAAACATTTCTCAAAAAATGTGAGAAAATTGTTCAATGAATCATATTCGACAGATGTAGTTAAAATTATAAAATTATCAATGAATTTTAATGTCTAAATTTGTCTTTCGTAATCTTTTATTAGTGACGGGTTTTTGACTTCCAACTAGATATGCATAACTGCTAAAAACGGTAGGCTGTACGTAACAACGTACTAGACCGCATAGTGTCCTTCTCACCTGACTTAGAGAACTTTGGACATTATATCTAGAAATAAGATTTGTTGATTATTTTTGTTTACTATTGATATTTGTAATATTATATTATTTTTTTAATAGTCACGAATGAATGTCACAGTGATGTGGTGGATTAACCTGTAAGCGAATGAGGTCCGTGTTTAGGACCTCCGAATCTTAGGGGACTTAGCTTAAATTATATAAATTGTTCTTAAGTTATCCGAAAAACGGGGCCTCCCATGTGATTAATCCGCTACTGTTTATGTATTGTCTTTTAAAAGTATATTTAAAATGTTTAATTGAAGATTCTCCATATTATATTTATCCAGGTCCGTGGCACAGCAATCAACGCTGTTGGGTTCTGTAACGGACCTCATGGGTTCATGTTTGATGTATTGATTTTTGTTCGAAGGCATAAGTGTTTGCAATGCTTTAATATTTACTCCAAACCTTTTAAGCCTTAAATAACAGGAAGTTGTCAGAGCGATTAGTTAACTACTTGTCCTGCCCTAACCTTATTCTGCTATCCTTACTTCTCTCATTGAAAAAAAAGGTAGATTAACTGTGTATTGTCGAAAAGCCTTCTGTTCAGATATCTTCATATTGGGAACGGGCCTGGACTAAAAATAAATAATTACGGGTTAAAAATTTTCATATTCGATTTTTTTAAGTGTGACAAGGTCCCTGGTTGCGATAACTTCTGAAGGGGTGCAACAACTTGGGGGTGAAATATGCCCAAGCAAAAGCCAGAGAGGGAGGGCTTAACACGATCGGGTATAAATTCTATTGAAAATGCACCCAGCATCAAGTGAGTAAACTATTGGCCATAAGTTTTCTGCTGCTTGGCTAATGGATTGCATTACTGTTCGCTTATTAGCTATTCCGCTGTTTTGAAACTACATACAAATACATGGCAGAATTAATAAACTTTGCATTGTAAATAATGAAGTAAGCGATTTAATGCTGTGAGATTAGAACTTACAATTTACTTAATGCATTATATAAAATATAAAAACAACTTAAATTATTCTACGTATTGTGCTCTTTCAGAGACATTCTCAGGCAGTCTTACTTTCACAAATGCTTGTTTAAGTATGAATTATGTTGATTTTACTATTCTGAGATCTTATAAAAATAACAATAAAATCGGGAGGCAGGAAGAGGATGATATAAAATGTCATTTTTAGTTTCATTATTGTTTGTTTATTCTAAATTGTAAAATGTTTGATATTAAATAAACAATTTAAATCTGAAATATACCACGGCAACGTCATGGATATCGCAATTATTTTCATTTAAATTGTTTAGACCAGGTATGGGAAACTTGCGGCCTTTTGGCTTCTCTGGTGCGGCCTTCTGGCCAATTCTCTAATTCTATATTTTTTTGTAAATTCTTGGTATTTTAGATGTCAAAATCCTTGAAAGACCTAAAGAAAAGGTCCAACGATGGGAAATTCGCAAATTTCTAGGCTTTATAAATTGACATGAAATTGTTTCCGGCCAAAAATTCCCCAGTCAATATTTACTGCGGCCTTCATGTCGAATCAGAAAAATAAATGCGGTCTCTGGAGAAGAAAAGGTTCCCCACCCTTGGTTTACACTGTTTATTTTTAAAAACAACATATTATTTTTAAGCTATTAGTATCTTAGCTGTGAATAATATACAAGACCCATTGTGCTGACAAATTCTTCGAAAATACAATCCAATAATACAAGAGTCGAAAAGTCTAGGCTGAAAATTTCAGGTATTCAACCAATTACATAATGCAATATTTTGCATTCACGCAGGTAAATCTTTCACGTTGAAAGTTGCATTCCAAATGAGTACCTTGCTTCTCTATTATCTCACGCTATTATATTTACATCAATGGAGCAAGGACTAAGAGCTTAACAATAGAGTCCACGCTAAAAAAGGACTTTATGGTCTAAAGCCAAGTCCATTCAAAGTTTGGTTCGGTTCGTAGTAAAGACAGTTGTGAGAACAAAAAGCTGAGGTGGTTTTACGACAGACAGAATGGCGCTGACGTGTGTCGAATTTTAGTTCGAGTTCATTTTTGAGCAAGTTATAATGAGGATAAAATTTGTTTCAG
This sequence comes from Himalopsyche anomala, assembly GCA_031772345.1. NCBI lineage: Eukaryota > Metazoa > Arthropoda > Insecta > Trichoptera > Rhyacophilidae > Himalopsyche > Himalopsyche anomala. Next base: position 595,520 of record CM062832.1, on the reverse strand, counting down.
TTTGAAAAGTATTTTTTTTCTCGTTAAAAAAAATATGTACAGTAAAGCTCGAATCCATAATTTTTATATTCTGTTCCAAAACATTTATATCTGTGATCAGTGGTGGGATAAAATGGGCTCGCTACTTGTTAAATTTTACTACGGCTGGCGAGCTTCTTGTTAATTTAAGAGAAAACAATATTCAAGGAAAAAATAAGTAGCAGTAAAAGATAAAATTGGTACATAACAGCAGTTTTTGACTAAAATACTATTCACGAAAGCTTTAGTATTAAAAGTATCTTTTTTCTCATTAAAAAAATATGTACAGTAATGCTCGAATCCATAATATTTATGTTCTGTTCCAAGGCATGGATATCTCTGATGAGGGGTAGTCTAGAGGGGGCTTAGAGAAGCTCGTGCGAGCCACTTGTTAAATTTTAACCACGGCTGGCGAGTGAGAAGAAGAACTCGGGTCGTTAGTGACAAAACTTGTGTGAATTTACATAATTTGTGCGATTCAAATTTAATATTGAAATCCCACCATGCACCTTCAGTCGAAATCTTAAATAAACTATATTGCTAGCACAGTAAGATTGACTGAACTCTATAGTAAATTAGTAAGCGTCAGTTCAAGTTCATCCGTGCACTTGAACGCCTGAAGATGCCGAAAAGCGAAACCAAAACTTGTGTGAATGTACATTATTTGAACGATTAAAATTTGATGGTACAGTAAAACCCCCATTTACACTATAGTCGGGATCGTGTAATTGGGGGTGTGAATTTTATACAAAATTAGGGATTTGGTTTTTTCTGCGGAAAATGCAAACTAAGATTTCCCTTAGTTATGCAACAAAAAAAATATGGACGAAATATTTACTTTTTGTGGTAGTAAATATCCCACACACAGACAGCCACCCAGCTATGCGTGTATAGCCTGGCACGTGTTAAATACACAGACGCTAGCCAAAATTTGACTGCATGCGCGGCACAGACGACCGTCTCATAGTAACGACAATGGAATGCAATCGCGCAATTGGGGGATTTGCGGCGAATATTTCAAGCCAGCGCGTAATTCGGGGTAGTGTAATTGGGGGTTCCACTGTATTATTGTTTATCATTTAACAATAATTCAACATTTTTAAGAGATTAATGATCTATTAATCTTTTAAGATTAGCCCTTAGCTTAAATCCCGTTGTGAAGATGGCATTTCCCAGATTGACTTTACTTATTACTGATTAGCATTAGCACAATGATAAGCATATTCTTAAGTGCTAGCAAATATATGAAAATTATGTGGTCATAATATCTCATATCGTATGATCTCGAAAAAAGCAGTGAGAGACATCTAGCGAAGTAATTAAAATGATAAACCTTCCTCGAGCTCAAGCTTTCTCGAGTAGGTAACGTAATCTTTTTTTCGATCATGTTTGCGATAAGCCTAAAATTAATTTCATCTCATGAAAAGCTGACAGAATTAATTATCGGCTTTGTGTATGTCAATGACCACAAAATGGAGCGAGAATATCAACAAAATTAATTAAATAAAGGGAAGCCGATACCGTTAGAAACAAAAGGGAAAAATTACATTTTTAAGACTTTTAAGAGCTTTGCCAGAAAATCTCAGCGAGTACGCATTCAAACAGAATTTCATATATACTGTCATCATTTTTTAAGGGCATGTAGTTATTGTAATTATTGTATTGTAGGCGCCTGTGTGGTCGAGTGGTCAACGTTGTTGGTTTCGGTTACGGAGGGCACGGGTTCAAATCTCGGTACGGACAGTTTTATAAATTGATTTTTCAATCGATTTATGAATTTCTGTTCAAAGGCATGTATGTATGTGATGTCTTGAATTCCCCCTCCCACCCATCCTATCCTATAAGCGGGGCGTTTAGAGAGAAATTAGCTTACTACTAGTCCAGTCCTAGCCCTATCCTTTTATTCCTACTCTCTTTGGAAAAAGAGAGGTTGAGCAACTGAGTAGTAACAAGCAGTTCTCGTAGAAACACTTCTGTTAAGATAAACTACATTAGGAGTTCATATGCTCCACATTGGGAGAGGACATGGTTTAAAAAAATTGCAAGTATTGATTTTTTAGGTCAGACTATCGATTTTATTTTTATTAATTACTAGCCGGTTTCCGGCAAGCGTTGCAATGCCACTCAAAGAAATAAAATGTGTTTTAATTGTTTTTATTGAAGTGCATGTTTTCTTTTTCTGTCTGTTTGACGTTTGACGTGTACTGCCAATTGGTATTACACACGCGCCACCTACTGCAAGTTAACTTAGCTATAACATACGCGCAAGTGCAAGCATACGTGGTCAAAATAAACTGTATGGCAGACATACAAACATTGATTTTTACATTTACGTAAGACTTACTGTAAGTTATTTTTACTATGCCTATAACCTTTCCGGAAGTACAGGAAAAAGTCTGTTAAAGTTTTATTGCAATCGGATGAAGTTGCGTGAAGTTTATTGGCATATCAAAATTAACTTACAGTAGGTCTTATATATAAAAATCAATGTTTGTATGTCTGCCATACCGTTCATGCAACTTGCGCGAAAGTTATAGGCGTAGTACAATTAAACTACAGTAGGTGACGCGTGTGTTGTACCATAGACAATCGGCAGCAAATGTCAAACGCCAAACAGATAGAAAAAGAAGACACACACTTCAATAAATACAATAAAACACAAACACTGTCTTTCTTGGAATTATAAAAAATATTATGCTTAACCAACGGTAGGCTGCCAATACGTTAACAAGGGGCTCGCTTAATATCAAAGTAATTTATCAGTCGTATGCAATTATATGCAATTCTTTTAAATAAGCAAACGATTGTTACTTAATACATTAAAAATATGCAACAATATGCAGTTTCCCATAAACTAATCAATGTAAATGGCTAAAAATGTACTACTGTGTATACTGGAAGCTGTCGTAGATAGTATATGTCATAAATTGCATTTATGTACTAATTTGATCTGAGGATATTGTTTTCTATTAATTTAACAAGGGGCTCGCGCGAGCACCTCTGAGCCCCCTCCAGTCCACTCCAGCCCACCCCTGTGCTTAGCCTCCAACGCCAACGAAAAAATAAATTATCCATCGAGATATCGAAGATGCTTTATTCCATGTCGTTGATTTGAATATTATTTTATAAATTTGCAATCAGCACATTATGGATTTGCAGCCAGCTTTATTACGGAAATTGTCAATAATAATTCTGAAACGTCGAAAGCAAATGTGGTTTTAATCGAATTATCGGAAAAACTGTTTTTTCAAATTTATTTTGTGGTCTCATACCCTGTTAATGGAGCCAAACACATAATTGAAAACATTCATTATTTTCCAAGTATAGTTATATTAATTGAAATTAATATGTTATTGCACAAAATAATAACAGATACATTATAAAATTGATTAAAAACAGACCTGCAGTTGGCAAGCCATTTTTTTGTTCATTGGTTTTTGGTAAATGATAGCAATATCATTTATGATCAGTGTTTTTTTTCCTATGTAACATGTTGGAACGACGTTCCGGTACCTTTTTTCTTGAATGTTTCAAATCAATACATATTTGCAAAATTTTATTTTTATTTTGCTTTGTAAACTTTTGATTTCTTTCTTGGAAAGCATTGGCTGTTTGTCCTAATGTACCGGGTATCGTAACATTAATAAATTAATTTTATGATATAAAATAATGTCAATTCCATATACTTACTTTGTGACGACAACCAGGAGTCTTATACTTGATTTAGTGCGCTATTTGTGCGCTATGCTTATAATGAAACATAGACATAAAAACATTTTTTTATATATAAATCTATGTAACTATTTGACGATTATTGGAAAAAAGACCATGGCTACTTCCATATCTCTTGAATATCTACTTTCTTGTATACGTGTCTACAATTTACAAGCATTGTTAAGTGCAGAATTTTTTTTTGTTTAAAAGCATTTCATTATGATATTTTGCAAGAAAATGACTTGTATAAAATATTTACTTGAACATTTCAATTAAAAACTGGCACTAAACATACACTCGACCAAGATACTTAAACCTTTACTTAAAAATTGTTTTATTGCTTGGGTCAATGCTTTCAGAATTTTATTATCTCGGCTTTATACCACAGAGTTAGAATACCAAAAAAAAACTTTCAAAAAATGATTGTCAATCGATTTTAAATTTGTGTCCGAAGATTTAAACGTCTTTAATGCCTTCATACCTTGTCAACTATTCTCATTTCGATCTCAGAAACATGACCTAGACTTAGAGAGAGCCACTTATGGTGATTTTTCGATACCATCTTACTATCGTTATACTGAAAGAAGACGAGTGATTAACCTACAGTCAGTTTTCATTCAACGTCTTCTGTTCAAATTCTACACTTTGAGGCCGCATGCTTGACACTATTAGTAGATACGCAGGAGAGAGCTCGGAGGGGCTCTCGCGAGCTCCTTGTTAAATTTTACGAAGGCTGGCGAACCCCTCGTTAATTAAAAAAAAAAACAATATTCTCAGATCAAATGAGTATATAACTGCAATTTCTGAGTTATAAATTATCTACGACACTTTCAGAATACACAATAGTACATTTTTAGCTATTTACATTGATAAGTTTACGGTGAATTGCATATTGTTACATATTATAAATGTGTTATGTAACAATCGATTGCTTATTTAAGTGTTGCATATTCTTGCAGAAGAGTGATATAAAAATTCACCCCTTCCCAAGAACACCAAGAATTTCATTTGAGATTAGGCGAGCCCCATGTTAACGTATTGGCAGCTCAAAGCTGAGGATATGTGAATAAAAAAATTAAAAGAAAATGTTATTTATATGACAATAACAAAAGTTAATGAATGCAAAGTTTTGATCATTAAAAGTTTGTAAATACACTATCAACGATTTTATGTGGTATTATATTATAATGAATAATGCAATTTCCTTTGTACATAACAATATGAAAATATTTCAAGTAACAAACGTACGGAGCGTTTTATACTTTTCTATTTGAAATCATTGTGTGCGCCGAGATTCCGATCAATCACAAAAATGTCTTTGAAAAATCATCACAAATTACAAGCGACATAATGGTTTTCCATAAAAGATTTCTGATCTGAATGACGTAAGGCGAAGTACTGCGTGGAATTTTTATTTCGCAAGACGGATCGGGTAAGTTTGAAAGGGATGCCGACGATTCTTGTTCCTGCTTTTGTCGCAAAAGTATCACAAAGCCGGTGCAAACACTCGAGATCTCTCAAAGATACAAATGCTCACGTAATTTTACTTCAATGGACAATGATAGAACGATAAACCGAATGTATTATTTATAGTTTGTCATGTAACAGCAATGAATATCGCTAGTAACAGCAGACGTTATAATGAAACAACAGTGTATCATAAATATTTAATGTACATATGTTTACTTGTTTATTAAATAAAAATTAAGCCTCTCTCATATATGTTATCGTATTAAAGTACATTTTCTACTTCGCAGTACAAGATCATTTCGAAATGAAAAAAAAAACTGCGTACGGTAAAGATAATCATTAAAATTGGCAAATATAACGGATGTAGTGGGCTGTAGATGCTAAGTGCTAGTATTTATTGTGATACAAGTTTTGACTTTTTGATAAACATTTTCAAACAAACATGGCACAAATAATGATACAGCTAGCAGAGCAACAAAGTTGTCGACTTTAATTTTATATTATACTAGCCGGTTCCCGGCAAACGTTGTAATACTGCCCAAAGAAAGAAAGTGGTTGTGTTTTAACTGTGTTTATTGAAGTGCATGTTTTCTTTTTCTGTCTGTTTGACGTTTGCTGCCGATTGTCTATGGTACGAAACACTCCACATACTGTTAGTTAATTGTACTATAAGCAAGTGTAAGCATACGTTGTCAAAATGAACTTTATGGCAGACATACAAACATGGATTTTTATAAATAAGACCTACTGTAAGCAGTGTTCCCTCTAAGCTGTGCGCGTGTGCGCGCGCACACAACTCGCCGATCGCACGCACTTGCATTAGAACAGAGAACACAAAAGTTACACTAGCTATATCACCACCAGAAAAAATTATTTGTCATTAAATAGTGTTGTTAATTATCGTCATTATAAAAAATAGCCAATTCGTTAAGTAGGTCTAAATACCGTTATGTGGCGCACAAATTTTTAATTTTCCTTTCAAAGTTACACAGCCAATGTATTTTGCGCACATAAGCTTCGGAAAATTACAGGGAACATTGACTGTAAGTTAATTTTACTATGTCCATAGCCTTTGCGAAAGTGCAAGCAAAAAGTTTGTCAAAGTCAATCGTATGAGCGGTGTGGCAGCGCATAAACTACGAACAAACAAACATTCATTTTTATATATTAGATTTGAATGTTCAAAATAATTTCGAAGAATTTTCCGATAACTTTGTGGAATATTTATAACTTCAATTCTGATTTTACAATTTTAATGAATTTCTGCGGTAGTTACCGTTTCATCTCTTTAAATTAGTACGTTAGTCAATAAAAATAAAAAATCAATTCAGTTAAAAAAGACATTCTTTAAAATAAAAATTTTGTCTGTCGATTCATTGATTACACCAATATGCCATAAAAAACATTTATTTGTATTGTCAATTTTTATCAATGCTGATTAATAGTGAGAAATTTTTCATGACTGTTTATTAAACTCTTATTTGTGACAGATCGGCATTAATGCATCTATATTTTGGTGTTATAATTATCTATGTAACATAACATATCGATGGTAGAGACTTTATCCTAAAAGTTGAAACAATTTCAATCTGTTATTTACCAACTTCTGTTAGAACAGTGATGATATGTAAAACGGATCATTTAATATGAAAAATGACAAAAGCCTTTTACGTATTTTTTTTGCAATAAGTTGAAAATTAAATACGCTTATACACTACTGCCCTCTGTTAATTCCAAGCTTTTCCAGTTACTACAAAATTTCTACTGAATAGTATACTATTCAAAATTTATAATCAATACTTGTAAAATACATATTTACTCGTGGTATGTGTGAGTTGTAATGTAGTTATGAATATCTGTATAGAGATAACTGAATTAAATCAGCAATCAGTTCATTAGTCAAGCATTATTTGATTTTCTGTTTAATTCAATTTCGAAATTATAGTTCATCGAGCAAATGTTGATACAATAATCCTTTTAAATTTTGAATATATATTTTCACATAAAATATGGCATGATATCGGTATATAAACATTTACTCCGCTACTAAGTGAAGCATTGTTCTTCTAACAACAGAGCTTGTTTAAAGAGAACTGATTGGAAGTCTGTGTCTAAACCTTTTCGTTTAGAAAGGATTAAATTAGAAATGTGAGATAATGAATAAATGAGTAAGTTGTCAATTGATTCTCTACGCCTTTATTAAATCTGGATGTAAAATTTCAGAATAAAAACATCTATAAATCGATCAGGTAATCAATGTATGTTCATACATTGATTACCTGATCGGACTGGACCGGACTCTTTCATAAGAGTCTGGTCCAGTCATCGATCTTTTTTGATATCACTCAACTACGACGAATATGTTTTTAAGACTATTTTTTTATAACTATGTACGTTTCTAGTGCGTTGCATTTTGACTTATTATGTATTAGTTGTTTTACGAGAACTGCTTGTTATTCATTCTTTAAATCTATTTTCTTTCATCACTTTTAAGGTGTTCACTGTCAATACTTGGTGGAATGGCTTTATAATAAAAATAATAAAAGATTTTTAGTACTTTTTCCACTTAAAATTTTATTTGATCAGGACCGGTTTCGCTCCTCACGAGCATTATCAACTGATTTTTATTATTTTCTTTCGGATAGAGTAATGGTGTAAGACAAGGTTGGGCTCGGGGTGACTTGGTAGAGCCCCTTGTTAAATTAATATAAAACAATATTATCAGATCTTTGTGTGATACGTTGTTTAAATATGTATTCCAATTAAATTTATGAACGCAGTGATGCACAACTGGTGTTTCTGACAATGTTCTGACATAGTTAATATTGCCTAGAACCGATTAAGGTATAACGTTTTAAATAAAAATAATGTTTTTATTTTTGAGTCAATATTAGAACTGTTGACTGTTTCAATAAAGTAATATTCAATTCCTTTAAAATATATTGTGTTTAAGCAAAGAATATTTCCTTTTCCAGAAAACCGCGAATATATTTGAAATTTAACGAGCCCCTTGTTAACGTATTGGCAACCCAACGCTAATATAAGGTTATAGCAGGTCTAGAAATTAAAATAATTAGAAAAAGTGAATGTGCGTAGTAAAATATACATTAAATTTAATATTTCTCTCTCTCCACGCCCTGTCACCAGTAACAAAACTAGTCCACACCTAGTTTTAGTTTAGAAATTACGAATTTCAGTTTATGCCAAATATAAAGAACATGTTTTACAATACCTTTATTTTTAAGTTTTGAAGATTTCTCATGTGTCATACACATACTTGGCTATCAACTATTATAACTCGATAAAATTATGAATATTAATGTTCTATTAAAATTGAAAATACGAGAAGCTGTCATTTTATTCAGTGTGTATAGGTTTTATCATAAAATTTGTTTAGGACACACTTGTGTACCTAAGCATATTATCATTATTGCGAAGGTTCGTCGCCCACAATAGCCGGCGACGATGTGTCTGAAAAGATTGCTAGCGGCAAAAGGGGATTTCACAATACACACTACGCACAAACGATGACAATGGCGACGGCGAATGAATGCCTCACCAAAAACTTATCGACGCCCATCTTTAGCCACTTGGAACATCTATCGAATCGAATTATGGATTCTTAAACACGTTGTAATTCCATTCACTGACAAAGTGGCCATGGTCCATTCATCGATTCTTCAATGGGTTTTTTTTTGGCGCGAAGAGTCAACCTAATAACTACAGGGACTGCCTAAAATGCCGAACATATTTAAATATCATTTAAGTTAAACTAAGCTATGTATTAGGTCCCAGTACGAACAACATTTTTTCGATGGGCTTGTTGATTTCTGTTCGAAAGCATGTGTGTTTGTGATGTCTTTACATTCCCTCCCACCCTTCCGATCCTTTAACACCTTCATACCTATGATGCAATTGTAAATAGTTGAGCCATTAAATCATTCAATATTTCTCTTAATATGGTCAATAAGTATTTATCATTTTAGGTATTCTAGCATATATACATTTTTAAAATTATTTTTTAGCTTCTAACTTAGGTCTAAATACTGTCAATAAACAGTGACACTGAGATGCCATCATGGAAGAGAAGGGCGTAATTCAAACGAATATAAAATACGACATCTATATGAGGCGTTACTTAACCGATTCCAAAATATTAAAATAACAGTAAAACGTACCTTGCTCTCAACATAGATTTCGAGCCACCAGTCACCCAGTAATTGCATAGCTTTAGCATGTATAACTTAAAAACAATATTCTGAAAGGGTTCCTGATGAAGAAACTGCAGTGAGGTTTTTCAAATCGCACAATATAATTCCGCGAGACGTTACTTATGACAATAACCATACAATGAGTATGTCTTTTGGTGCTAAGATACGTTGGGTATGCCGCAGATAAACGTGCAATTCGCAAATCGGCGTGAGGAAAAATACTTTGCTTGTACATTTTAGGATCCCGACGGAGAGTATTGTAAATTTCATTTACTGTTGGACAGACGAATTAACGTCGATGTCTATTATTTTGTTTTGAAATGGATTAGAAAAAAATCTTGACAAAAAGAGAGTTCCGATACCTTTTTTTAACAAAAAAAAAACACTGAATATAACCATGTGGATATGTGAATCCTAAAACACACAGCCGAGTAGAACGAAAGACCACGAGCATTTACCTCTTGACCATTTGAACCTTTTTTTCAAGATTTTTCTTGCTACCCTGTAGCTTTTGAAAAGCTTGCAGGAAATTGTAAAGAGCTTATAAGTAGAAATGCTTTGCACAAAGTGTGTGATGTTGTTTGACTTTCGAATCGTTTCGTATTGTTAAGGGTGTATGTCAATCGACGTGAAATTAAGAGTGGGCTTCAGACCATCGCTTTGTTAATAAAATATTATTTGATATTTTATATAAATCTTTCGACCTTTTGCTTTCATAATCGTAAAACATGTTTTGATCCGAAAAAAATATGTATTTATTAATGTTTTTAAGTCGCAGATAAAATTTATTCATAAACAACCATTCACATTCATTTTTAAAATATTTTTATCAATGTCTGCTCCCAATGTGGAGCATATGGCCTCCTAATAAAGGTATCTCAACAAAAGTTTTTTCTACGATAGCTGTTTGTTACTCAGTCGCTCAATCTAACTTTTTTTTCAAAATAGAGTAGTAGGACTGGTGGTTGATGATTCGCTATTGCTACACCCAGTTATCATCGGATGGGAGCAGAGGAAATAATGTGAATTGACATCACAAACACTCAGTCTTCGATCACAACTTTGAATTAAATAATTCTAAAATTTACTGTGATCTTACTGGGAATCAAACCTAGATCTGCGGTAGAGCAAGCTCTAACCAACTGTTGCCTGCTGAGGCCCCAGTTGACTCATATTCATTGCTAACCACTAAAAGTAAAACACTTTTTGTATTATTTTAGATTATTTATTATTAATCTAAACCGGTTTTACTCATCTCAAAAAATATAATCAGTTAATAACCGGCTCAGAGCACATATTCAGATTTGTTATAAAACAACTGGAATGATTTTGACTTTCCACTCTTGGGGAAAAGTATTAGTCAAAAATAGTCGTTATTCAAAGACAATAATTTAAATAAACTTTCTGATACGTCAACTTAATTCTTAAATATATTTATATGGGTGAAAATGCTTTCATTAAATTGCTTATACTACTTGCATTCATGATATAATCGTTTCAATAAATAAATCTCGGTAAATAAAATTATCAAAGGCTGTAAATTGTATGTTTATATGTGCAGTAACATGTACGGAATCTATTTAGTATTTGTTATATTAGAATTTGGTATAATAAATAAGTTTAAATACAAAATTGAAGCTTTACAACTTTTAAAAGTTTCATTCATTGGCCATAATACATACTCAAGAAAGTAAAAACGCTCATTGAGTCCATACACCAAAGGAACATGCAATTTTTACAATAACATAATATTACAAGAAATTCGTTATGTATAATATTACAATACAATATGAAATTTCTGTCTTTGTCGCAGACAAATTTTACGGCATCTTACAATAATCAAAAAGATCCGAAAGCAGTGATGTCAAACCATTGTTTATCGGGCACGTTGTTAGCATATCTTTGAACAAAATTTAACTTTAATACAAAATTTAATCTGATAACTTTGTTACTACACTTATCGTGTTCCACAAATTATAGTACGTATTACGCCTTTTAAAAAGCATCATCATATAGAAAATCGCAAGGTTAATGAATAAATTTAAAAACAATTCTAATTTATAAATAGCAAAATAAAATTCGAGATTTATTTTATTTTCTACTGGATACATGAAGGAAGGCTTGAACTTGTTTTTGTTAATTATTTAAACAAATAAAGACATTAAAAATTCAACGAAATTGTTTTGTGCATCGGTAAAAAATCAGAAATTAAAAAAAAAACAATTATAAATTCGTAAAATTAGTTTCGATTAGATTAGATTTAAAGAATAGCCCAATTGATTTTGTCGATTTTTGAATTTAATATTTAATAATCTTTAATATAAGCAGTATAAATTTGTTATTCATATCGATCGGTACATCAATGCTAACAGTATGAAGATTAACAAAAAATATTTTTTGAGTTATTAATGTCATTAAAGACTACATATAACATAATGGCAATTAAAAAGAAAGGTAAGAATACACTGTAATTTTGAAATACGACCAAAAATAATATCATCTAACAGTGACATTTAGAAAAATATAAATATACTATGATATTCGTACCTAATAATCATAAAATTCATGAGGCTCAGAGGAGGAATAGTTTTTCCAAAACTCATAAATCATCCAGAGATATGACTAATAGAAGAAATAATACGTTATCCGACATCTCCAACAAAGCAAAACATTTCAGCTCAACGCCAGGTTTACAGATTCGTGACAATCGATGATTCAGCACTGAATCCAAAAAAGCCGATTAATCCATTTTTGAGATCAACATTTTTTCGCCTCTTTCGTACTTAACTCTCGCGGCACGGAGACGAGAAAAATACTTCTCTGCCGATGGGGGTCGTTTAGGGACCCCAGTGGTTTCCTCATTATTGGCCTTATTCTTATGAATTTCAAAAAAAAAATAGTCTAAAGGCTTTAAAATATCTCTCTGCATCATTCCTCATACATTTTTTTTTATAAAAATCCGTGGTTTTTTAATAAATAATCATATTTTAAGTTGCGCGTAAAAAAGACGTCATTCCAGTACAAATATGTATTTGCAACTGACGCGTTCAGCCGTTCAGGAAAAGTTAAGGAAGCATTTGCGAAAGAAGTTGTCTGAAGATGCCTCTGAAAGAGGCGAAACACGTGTCACAGTTTGTAATACAATACGTGGAATAATCTAATTTATTTTATTTTATATTAATCTGAGTTGTTTGATATTTTATAGTAACAAAAATTGTTTCTGATTTCGTCTTCATTTTCAAAAAGGTTGTATATAACTGTATTTTAAGTCTTAAGAATTGACTTTTCGGCTAAATGGTTATTTAGCGAAAAATAGGGAATTTGAAAATCATCCTAGCGGTATAATTACGTTTAGTGTGTGGACACAAAAGACGATATAGTGTGCCAGAATGAATGTACAATTTCAAACAGCCTCTATAGATAAATCCCACTTTTAAAGCGACAAATTGCGTTGATATTACACGCGTGAAGTGGCGTTAACAATGCACACTGACACGCGAGTCTCGGCTTCTTATCCTTGTCATTTTGCTAGCTGGCTATAATAGATTTTTTTAAAATATTATTTCAATATCACAATATCTGCAAAGTTGAGTAATATCGTAAATTGAGTGAAGCAGGCTAATATCCAGTTTCTTGTATTTAGAAACAATACGTTAATAATAAGATTTTTGCTATAGCTAAGACAGTGAACATATTCTTCAACACAATATTTTTCCGAACACGAATTCTCCGTACACTGATTCCTTCGCTCTGAAAAACTTTTTAAAAAATCTTGTATTATTCAAATATTAAATGTCCTAGCTAGTTGAAGGTTGCTTAATATTTTTCAGGTTGCTAACAAAAATTAAATAATATGTATAAATTTTTGTATGTTGCGTTAGTTCTTTTTCGAATCTAAAATATTGAAAATAGAAATAACATTTTGTGTGCTCTGTCTTCCATGTACGAATAATTAGTGTTTTGAAAAATATAGAACCTTCTAACTTCATATTTGACCAAAGCAAACTTGTGGTTTGGAAAACTGATGAATCTGTTACAAATGATGTGGTGAACTGACATAAAGAAGTTTACTAGATCATTGAATCTCAATGTCAATCCAAATACGCCTAAAACTAGATAGAGATTTAAGAAAATAAAAACATGTGTTTGAACCTTGTTTAGCGATATAGTATGGGGCATTTTCAATTATCGGCAGTTCAATTATAAACAATTGATATCTGGTCTTCTTCTTCTCGGTGCTACAGTGCAGGGTAAGCCTTAGCCATCTCAATCAATCTCTTCTACTTCATTAGAGAGTCCGCCCTTCTACACCAGTTGCTAACCTAAAACACTTGCGGTCGCGGTCTTCCTTCGAGAGTAATAATTGTGAGACATTTCTCAGATATACATTCACCCATGCGTGATACATGTCCAGCCCAACATAGAGGTTGGGTTTTGACAAATCTGGCACTATCTGGATCACCGTATAGATTCTTAAGGTCATAGTTATACCGAAGTCACCTCAAGTCATCCTTGGAGACAGCACCAAATTTTTTTCGCAGAATCTTTCACGCGAATACTTCTGAGAGTCTTTAGAGCTAATCGTCCAAGCCTCTGACCCATACGCCAGGACTGGTTTTATGACACTTGATCAAGAGTTTATAGACGTCAATATTTTTTTCTTTTTGGTGTCATAATTTTAAATATCTATTTCTGAAGTACCTATGCCGTTAAAGACTTCGAGTAAGATTGGCTTAAGACGATACAATTTATGGTATTTTATTTCTAATGGTCGATGTCTAAATGTTATGTAGGTTAAGGTAACTTTATTTCGAGCGTCTGTTTAATAGCCTAATCCGAGATAAATTTGGCGATAAAAATACTTTTCATAAAGTACGTGTTATCCTAAAAAGCAATATTTTCGGCTACCGTGAACTTTATTGCGAGCCATAAATAATAAAAAAATATTAATAATAGTTTCAAATAAAGCGGGTGAGCTATTTATAATTAATATCGCAAAGAAATGTATTTATAGGCTGCTTAGTCGAGTGGACAACTTCGTTGGCTTAGAACACGGTGTTCACATATCGAATCCCAGTATGGACAGTTTTTTATAAATTGACTATTCAATCGATTTATGGAATTCTGTATGAAGACATGGAAGTATGTGATGTATTGAAATTATCCTTCCATTCATTTTATTTTTTTAAAACGATTAGTCAACCATCAGTTCTTTCCTAGTCCTATACTTCTATCCCTACTTTCTTTGAAAAAAAAGGATTGATCATCTAAGTAACAATCAGTTCTCTTAGAAACTCTTTTGTTGAGATAAACTTCGTAATAAGTGTATATGTTCCACATTGAGAAAGGAATTTGGAAATCTCAAAACCCTATAACGAATTTACCGATTTGCCCAAATTATCACCGTGACTCGTTTTTTCTTAATTTTTTTTTGGCTCACCAAGGAATTTGAAATCCAAAGTCCTAGGAATTCAACGATTTGATAAATTAGTTGGCGGGCACATCGGAATCAGTCGGCGGGCACGGGTTGGTAGCCCCTGCTCTATATCGTCTAATTAAATACTGCGCACTCACAAAAAAGTGGTTGAGTGTCTAAATATAAAGTAATTCCCGAATAACAACTTATTTCTTGTGATATTTCTGTCAAGAGAAGGCAATACAACGTCAACTGTAAATTCATATCGCCTTAGAGCTTATTTTTAATATTTTATTTTTATGATGATTTTCAATATAGAGCTATTGCGTGTTTATTCCTAAGTTTACTGATAGCCTCCGTCTTGTGGTTCAAGCTATAAGAAATTGGGCACATGCTGAGTACAAGCGACTCGCCAACCAATCGTGCGACCGAATGGGCGATTTTGTGTCGCTTCAATGAGCCTTATCAAATGACCATAAAGAGGACATTTCAAGCTTTTTACATTCGCATGTTATGTCATACCTACTACTTAGACAGAAGAATGGAGAAACAGATAAAATATAGTTTTTATTTTTCTCGCCAGGTGCCAGCCTGGCAGTTGTTTGTGGCACACATGGAAAAGGATACGCCAATTAATCATTTCGAATTTTAAAAAAATGTTATATAAAAAATATGAATGAAAAATATTTTTTGCTTTTTAAATATCGTGACTGTTCTGGCAAAAGACGTTAAGTTGAAAAAGTTGAGCCCAAAAATATCTATTCCTAAATATTTACAGTAATACACAACTATCTAATAATATTTAAAACTTTGATAATGGTATATTTTCAACAAATTTTTAAACCGTCTAAGTACCTACAGTTATATTATGTAAGATACCAACCATTATATTTTGAAGAGAAAATCGATGTACCAAAAAATGTTTATAAAAAATTACGGCAAAGAATTATCATATCAAATATATAAAAATGAATAAATGTTTGTTCGTACTTTATGCGTTGCCACACCGCTCATCCGATTGCAATAAAAAATAATGAACTTTTTGATTGCACTTCCGGAAAGGTTATAGACATAGTAAAATTAACTTATAGTAGATCTTATATATAAAAATCAATGTTTGTATGTCTCCCATACAGTTCATTTTGACAACGTATGCTTGCACTTGCGCGAAGGTCATATTAAAATTAACGTACAGTAGGTGGCGCGTATGTTGTACCGTAGAAAATCGGCAGCAAACGACAAACCTCAAACAGACAAAAAGAAAACATGCACTTCAATAAACACAATTAAAACAAAAGCACTTTCTTTCTTTGAGTGGCATTGCAACGCTTGCCGGGAACCGGCTAGTTATTTATAAAACAATGATTCACTAGATTTGACGATCTAAATGCATCTAATATTAAATAATAAATTTGTGATATTTAACACTTATATTTCTTCTTCTGTGTAAAGTGATATTTTTTTAAGAATAGTTGAACAATTTTCTTGCTGCAGATTTACCGTATTTCTCTTAGTGGCTAAATTACTTTACTTTATTTATTACTACTTACCCAGGCGTATTGATTTTCCTGAGTTTTTATCAGATAACGTATATTTTTTAGGCAAAACCTAACCCTTTTCTACCTCTGTTGGAGACCTCTTTTGTTGCGTGATAATTCGAAGTGATTAGTGTTTCTGATTTGTTGAAATAAAAAAGATTATTCAGCTCTTCCGCTACTGATACTAACTTTTAGAACTATTCGCTTATTGGAACGTTTTTTTTAATGCCTAACTCACCAGACTAATATCGTATATGTAACATTTCGTTTAAAAAACTGATAAAAAAATAGTTAAGTACACACAGAAATTTTTTGTATGGAATAACTCAGTGCATTGATTGTACTATTTTGTTTAATATAATAACATATTATGCTGGTTTAAAGGCAGACAATTTTCCGTGTATATTAATTGAAAACTCTTATTAGTATAAGATCGGCATTGATGCATATACATATATTTTGATATTATAATTATATATATACCATACAATATCATTGTCAGAGGCTTTATCATATAAGATGAAATTTTTCATTTGCTGTTTACTAAAACATATTATTTTTTTACTTACCAACTTTTGTCAGAGCAGTGACGATTTATTTGCTTTCTGTGCCTAAAAATTATATCACAATTGCAAACGAGATGTAACTAAATGAAATAAGAGAAAATTGGGTGTAGAGTTGAGATATTAAATATATATATTATATTCATGTCCGTTGATGTTAAAAGTATTAGTATTTTCTTCAAGTACGGTTCGTTTATTTTAAAAATAGGCACTAAAGGTGAGAAATATAATAATGTTTACCAGTCAAAAGAAACACACAAAAACACTTTGCTACATGAATATATATAGCATGATGAAAAATAATAATTTAGCTGAGTAAACTTTCATAATACAACGATCTGTCATTTTCAATCACAGTCAGTGGTCCAGCCATTTTGAAAAAGAGAGGGTTGGTCGGCGTCACTTAGAACGGGGAGCGAAAATTTCCACGCAAAAGTTTTACTTATTATTTATTTATTCATTTATTAAGAACACAAAACATTTGTATTCATAGTGTTCGTAGCCTCCTTTTCTCCGCTAAGCGATCAGAAAGCTTGCGGGATAAAGTTATGACAAGGGTAATAGAGTTTTGATTGCTTTAATTTTACACTTCTTATTTGCGAATCTACGGAATGGTTGTTTGTGCCGTTTTTTCGTAGTGATAATAATCTACAATGTCAAATTAATTCTATTCGATAAATTCACTCTTAAGCTTTGATAATATGTTTTGTGAATCTATCCGTTTGAGTACCGCGCAAATAAATCATTAATATGTCCCAGAGATACTGTGTGTTTTTTAAAGAAATAATTTTGCCTAATATACACTCGAATTTGATATTTTAAAAACCTATATTGACTCAGTATAGATCAGTGATTCCCAAACTTATTATGCTCGTGGACCCCTTTCATAGCAAAAATGTGACCGTGAACCCCCAAGTGAAATAATAAAGTTAATGACTTGAATGGTATTTTTTTCCATGCCTACTTCCAATGCGAATCAAATGGCCTTCTAATGGATCTTAACATTGTCATTACTTGTTTTCTTATAAGTACTATAATTATATTTTTCAATTTATTTCTATTTTAAATTTTGACAATAAAAAAGCTGTCAGGATTTTTAAAAATATCTATTCTTCCGCGGACCTTTTGTCGTTGTCCACGCACTCCCAAATGATTTTTAATTTGTCACGGACCCCCACAGCGGTCTCACGAACGCCTGGGGGTCCACAGTAACCACTTTGAGAACCACTAGTATAGATGGAACTACACATATTCATCAAAATATTACTTATATTCTATTAGAATACCAAGTATTTGATTTTTTAAATGTCTTGGACATCCGTGTTCGCTTGCATATGTTCCGGACACCTGTGTCCGCTTGGTATTCAAGTGGTTAAGCATTTAAATATCTGGCGAATTGAATAATGACCGTCTTAATAATTTTCTTGGTTGAGTGACAATACTATTGTACAGTGAAGGAGAACCTGCGACCACTTATTTACTCTGGTGTGGCCTTTTGACTTGATCGAAATACTCACTTTGATCAAAAAATTAAACGCAAGTGTTTGGAAAAAGAGCGTAATCAGCCTATTATATGTTCAACAGTTGAAAAAAAAGGGGGGGTGTCAATGTTTTCTTTAATGTAGCCTTATGTTGAATTAGAGAAACGAATACGGCCTTTAGAAATGAAAAGGTTCCTCACCCCTGCTATAGTAGGTACTCTCGATTTACTCGCGTATACGTTTTTATCTAAGAGATGTGAATTAATCCTGTTGTATTGATTAATATTGTAGTCTGTTGACTATGGATTTGTGTTTAATAACTTTGTAATTAATAATTAATCCTGTTCAACTAAGCGCTCGACATTTCAGAAGTTCAAAGTTATTGGCTAACAACTAATTATGAAAAATTATATAAATATTTTAAGATATGGTAACAAGCTATTACAACTTCCTGACCTGGCTTAAAAAATCTAGGCATAATTCTTGTAGAACTAAATATTTCGATGTTACAATAAAACAATGTTTTTTTTAATTTGGTAAAAAATATCAATGTACATATTTAGTTCTACAAAAACTTGAAATTCAGTTAATAAATATTTTGACTTTATATATTTTTTACCACATTGCAATGGAGTTCTACCAATGTAATACTCTATTTTGTACTTATTCCATATTTTATTTATTATGATCAGGGCCGGTTTTGCTTATGAAGAGCATTTTCAACTGATCAGTTCAGTTGAAAATGTGAAATGAGTAAAAGAGAGTGCTTTATTTTTTAAATATATTTTAAGTGTGAACACCCTAAAAGTGATACGTCGATAAGTTGACGTTATTTAAATTGATTTATAACAAATGAGTATAAAAGGAATACACTGAAAAAATCATAGTTTAATAAAGACAGTATAAAAAAACGTTCTGATCGCTGAAAAAAAACAAAATAGCCAGCATGAAGTTAACCTATAAATAGTGATGTGTGTTGTTATTGATCTCCATCTTGTGTCAAGGTAGATATATTACATTTTTGAATATTTAATACAAACAATCGAAGTCACTTTAAACCGCGAATATAGTTCTTTTTTTAAATGTTTAATATATATGATCTATTTTTATCGTCCTGGATAAGTCGGACGTACCTTAGTGGTAATGCGTTCAACTGTTAATCGAAAGTTCCGCGTTCAATTCCTACTAGGGGAAGGAATTTTTTTAATTTGAACGAAGTCTTGAGAAGAGGAAAATAATTAATGTCATGTTTCAGTTTTTATGAGACCCCGTTTGTTAATATAATAATATTTCAGGGCTTCGTACAATTCACAAGTGCGTCGGACACTTACTGTGTAACATGGTCACGCAATTTTAACAATTAATCACAGCAGAACAGCCATTCAAAACCGTTTTTGAGATGCTTAATAGTATATGAATTTTATGTCACGTTGGTGTCCTTTTTATTTTTGTGAAACAACTCCATGATTTTTTTTAGCTTTTTATATTGGAGATCTGTCAAGTCTGTGGAATTCTGTGAGTTTTGGCTCTTAATTTCTGTGCAAGACTATTGATTACTGGCAATGTCACTTTACTGCTAAGCTTTTTCTGCTTGGTCAGTTAGTTAATAGTTCTAATTTTAAATGCGGCAATATGATTCAGGATGCTGATCACTTCTTTTAAGAACGTCTAGACGTGTACAACGAACGGCAAAAAATTCTCAAGATATCAGTCGGATCTGTCAACCATTTCGACTTGGTTGCATTAAGGCAAATTATAAATCATTCAAGAAGTTCATCGCGTATTTTGGATAGAGAATGAAACGAAATTTAAAGAAGTTTTCATTTTTTATTTATTATTCTGCACACTGCAGTGAATGCAACTAAGTCTTGAAGAATTTCTTCTTGTGACATCACTTGAAAAAAAATTGAACACAAATAACGTTGTCATGCTACAGAATATGATCTGTAAAAAGAGATTGAAGCGATAGCGGACGGTGGAGGATACAAAGTTGATTACCCTAGAGCAAGGGTGGGGAACCTTTTCATGTATAAAGGCCACATTAATATATCTGATTCAACATAAGGCAGCAGTAAAGAGAACTTTGATACATCCCCTCTTTTTTTTCGACTGTCGAACATATAATGGGTTGATTACGCTCTTTTTTCAAACGCTTGCGTATAATTTGATCAAATTAAAAGGCCGCATCAGAGTAGCCAAGAGGCCGCAGGTTCCCTTCCATTGCTCTAGACAATTATAAAAATTGAATAGTTGGGTGAAAAATTTTTTTTTTTTTAAATTTATCAAATTTAGAATTCTATCTATAGGTAGAAAGCATATTTGTAAATGTATTACACATTTGGTAATTTATGCTCATACAAATAAATTCATTTTCTGTTCATACTGTACAACATTATTGCCTCATGTATTGACATTTTACTCTTGGATGTGAGTAAGTTCACAAGAATACTGTTTTCTTAGTTTTCAAAGTAGATTTTATCAGAAGTTACTCGGTAAACTACCTTGTCAGTTTTTGTATTTATTTTATATGATTGTGGTTGCATTGCAAAGATTGAATTTAAATAAATATATGAATACAATATACACTTGTGTTCTGTATTCCACAAAACTGAAAGCTGCAATGTTGTAAAGCTATAAAATACCCTTTAAATGTCATTCACCGTAGCCGAGTAAGATTTGACTTATTTGCTAACCTGGTCATAAGATATAAATCTATAAATGCGCAATTTATAGATTGGTACTTAAAGACATGATTGTTTTTACCTCTTCCCACCAACCGTACAAAATTCTCAATATGATGCATACGAATTGTGAACTCAGAACTTGTTTTTTTTTATTTTTTTAAATAATAACAGTACCTTCTGACTATATTCCTCATCGAAGATTATCTGCTCCACATAAGTGGAGAGGGATTGGGTTACAAAATATGTTTTTATTTATTGATTTAGATATTTAACCTTGATTTCATAAATACAATCGTGGCGATTGCAAACAAGACGAATACATAAAGGATAATAGGATTAATGAACATTTTTTTTAAATGTACGTATATTTATTATATTATGTTTAGTGCAATTGATACTGAACATTTAACTTAATAATTTGGCAAAATTACACTGCCGTTTCGGATCTCTTCCCGATGGTTTAGAATGTATGTATCTTATAACGTATAAAGCTATGAGTTTTATAATTTATTATAATAGTTACCAGAGTGGAGATTTTAACTTAAGGTCAACAAAATGCCCGCACTAAAAAGCCACTCACGAATTCATGAAATATAAATTGAATAATTTATCAAATTTTACGTGTGGTGAAAAGAAATTCATATTAAGTTTATTTTTAATTTAGCCAAACAATCTTCATAAATCAAAATATTAAGATATGAAAGGTTGTGAATTTAAATGATTTGTGTGCTGGTTTAGGAACATGCACGTCTTTTAAAATATTGAATTTTATTCGATATCTAAGAACAATAATGCGTTGGAATAAATGTGTGGATTACAAAAAACAACCTGCAAAAACATTGTTCAATGAATCATATGTAATCATTTCAATTAAGTATATATGAAGAATTCTCAAGAGCAACTCAGAAATGAAAGACAACGAAAACCTACGTCGAAGATCTTAAAAACAAAATATTGAACTTGCAGAGACCACAAAAAATTAAAGCTCTTTTCGCTTAATCTAATGCTTTAATTAATAATTTTCTTTTTCGAGTATGTCTCTGTAAAAATTGCTAAAAGTGCTGCTAATAAAACAGTCAATCTAACCAAATTTTCAAGAGAGCGTAAATTTTAGGTTATGACAGAACTAGGGCTGAGCCAATTGGACTTTGAGACATGAGACATGAGACATGAGCTAAGTGTTACCATTCAAAAAAGCACTAGTTGAAAAAAAAAATGTTAGATGGCGGACCCTATAGTAGCTTATTCTACGCCTCGTTTTTAGATCTATCGAGCGATAAACACTATGGATATCGCACATATAAAAAAGTGTGCTTTTTAATAACTATTTACAAACCGTTAGAATTGTGATTTTTAAATGTACAACTAATTCAAATAATCAAATGAAAAAAAAAATACATAAATCACATATTGTGCGAAAATTTTGTTTTCAGAGACGAAAAAATATTCATGAAAATTCTTACACAATATATAAATGTTCTATTAAGTAAAATTTTAATAAAACTTAATGTACCGTGAAATATTATATCAATAGTACCTACGTCAAATTCATCCCTTACTTAGGTCCCATGGATAATTACATCCCTACAAGGGGTAAAATTAAAGGCTTCAGTATTAAAAGCGACGCATCGAGCCTTGATAATCGTAAATGAATATCATGGAAATTACGCCCTGATAGACGGTGTATAAATAATAACAGTATTTTTCAGTAAACATCCCCGTTACGTTTCGCTTTGATAAATATAAAAAAAAACTGTTTCGAAAACGGAAAAATAAATTCATAACAGCATGTAATTATGAAGGTATGTTTTATTGTAAAACTTTGACTCAAATATGATGGATGACTTATTTTTTATTATTTGCCTGTATTTTTTTTGTTTTATTATTCTTGGCACCAAATATTTTTGTGATAACTGGATTATAAAGAAAAACGGAAACCTAAATAAAAAAAGAAAGACCATGATGCAGGTCATGGATCTCAAATGAAAAATTGAAAAAAATATATGAATTCAATAAAGGCTCACCGCTCAACATTTTTTTTTCAAATATGATTTATTCCCTATCTCATAATTATAGATATTTCAATAAACAAATAAAAAAAGTGCTACTCGTTGATCAAAGCGCATTTAATACTTTTCAATCAGCATCGGAATATTTTTACAAAATTTTCAATAAAAGCCTTATATTTTGCTACTGTGAAAAGTATCAGCTCGAATAACCGTTTTCCGTCAACTTTTCTTCGAATGTTAGAGTGGATGAGTGGATGTACTGTGTTTCTATTCTAATCCAGTAAAGATAGATAAATTAATACAAACTTTAAAATCATTATGATGAGGGTATAAGCCGAAATAGCTATCAAACATATTTAAAATATTATTTATTATTTATTTAATTTTAATGTTATCAGTTCACTCTCTTGAAAATCGAAGATTGTTTCAAGTTTAAAGCATTTTTTTTCTAATTCTTCGGGACCAAGTTAATTAATAATCCTGAAATTCTCTTGACTATTAACTTACATGCTCCCAATTTATTCTTACGTGGGCGAATTATAACCAAAAACTTGTTCCTCGAGTCGCCAGTTCCGAGGGCCGTTCGACTAATCAACTCATTGCCAAGAGAAGTGGACATTTTTAGTGACAGTATTTGTGAACTGCTTGTTAGGTTTTACTTTTTTATTTCTTGATTTTGATGTATTATCTACTGTTTTTTTTCATTGCATTTTTCAAGTGTATGGTGAATTGGCGTCAGCTGTAATATCATGCACTGTACTTTTAATTTTTAAACAATAAAACAAAATAAAAAAATAAACCTCACCTTATTATAATAAAGCTCTACCAAGTAAATGCTAATTAAATCAATATTTTCATACACACATCCAAATGCTGAATATTTAAAAAAATATATTAATGTTAGAATAATATTAATTATAATAAAATATTAAATATTAACCTATTGTTACATCATGCCACTATTTTGTAGCAAAACTACTGATGGTTACAAAGATACCCGTTATTTAACTATTTAAAGACGTATTCCAAGCGCAAATAACTCTTTCAGTAGCAATGAAAGATAATATTTATACCGTAACCCGTTGCCGTCGTTACACCATTTTTAGCAGTCGTATACAAAAATAATTTTGTTCGTAGCGGAAAATTCTACTGGTATGATAATCGGACGTGACAGTGCAGGGGTTAAGAAACTATTATTTTATTTCGGGTGAAAATACCAATTTTTAAAAAATTATACAATACTTCAAAATTTTAGTTCATTAATCAGCGGATAATTTTATTTGAATTTAGTTTCTGATGTAATGCCCATAATTAAATATTTGTCGATTGTTTTAGAACCAATTATTTAAACTATAATCTTGTATTTTGTTTAAAGAAAATGACAATTCAATAACTAAATCAACATTGTTTTAGCCATTATTTATAAATTTTGAAAAATACAGGAGTTAAAAATTAGCAGTTTATTGAAACTGATTTCATAAACTACATACACGTTAAAATAAATAAATTACACATATTTAAAAAAATAAGATATTTTACTTTAGATTATGTTAGTACTTTTTTATTTATTTACAATATTGTAGAAAAATATGTCTTTTGTACCTATACTACAATTTCTATTCCACCAGTTTCGCTTATATTTCATATTTTATTAATTAAAAATAAGCTATAGCAATGTGTTTTTCATATTTGGATTATTATATAAAATTGTGAAATTACTTTTTTTTATATCGATATTAACCTTTTCCTTACTATGCAAAAAAGCACAAGCTCCTGAGCTGTGCATCCGTTACACATCAGGCAAAAGGGAGTGAATCATGACAATTATATAACACTACTACAGCAGTACTACATATAATTGTCATGATTCACTCCTGTTTGCCTGATGTGTAACGGATACACAACTCAGGAGCTTGTGCTTTTTTTGTATAGTAAGGGAAGGGTTAACTGGGAGTTTTTTGTTAGTACTTGAAAATCGCCAAAAAATAGTCATACATGTTTCTTAAAAATAAATGAATTAATTGAAAGATCGAAGTGCTATATTATTGATGTTAATTTGTTTTTTTTACAAAGGGCCTCAATGATACTAAATTTATAATTTACTTTACAGCATTGTTTTTTATTGTTGCAACACAGCCAAAACAAATACTACAAAGTTGTTACAATTTAATTGTGTACAATAATTTATGTTTAACGACCCCTGGCGGACATAGATTACAGAAGGGGCACTATTCGAGTACATTAAATTTACCTCTGCATCGAGCTAAGCAACAGCGGTCTTTCACAAAGCATTTAATACAAAAGACGCAAAATGTAAACATTGTTATTATACGATAATGTGAGCCTGGTGTATCGTATCAAATAATGTGTTATTGTGTACGATGTACGATGTACGATTCAATGGACGTGCGCCCACGTTGGATGATCACGTGATGATAAAAGGGTAGCTGATTGGCTAACAACCTGTGTTCACATTTCAAACTTCATCAGCTTTGACATGTTGACTATCGCGCGTCCAAACGAAGGAAGATTTTGATACAATATATTGTCACTGTTCTGGCACAAGATAGTAACCAACACATTGATATTTATGTCCTAGTATAACAGCATTCTTGCTAATTATTATTTAATTATTTTTTTACGTGTAGTTATACCAATTCAATGTATTTAATTAACCTTTATTAATATCTTTATATTTTTAATTATTATTATTGTTGCCTATCAAATTGTGCCTAAAATAATGTATCTTAACTGCATCATTGAGATGATATCGTCTTCGGTGTGATGCAGAAAGGAAAACAAGTAGATCGAATAAAAAAAATATATTTAACAGCAAATGAAAAATTTCAGTTCTTAGAATAAAGTCTCTGACAATATCAAATAAAATAGATAAATATAATATCAAAAAATTGATCCCAATCAAATAAGATATTGAAATGAATAGCTTTTAATCAGCATAACAAATTAATGCTTTTTTACGCAATATTTCACACAAATAAACAAAGCATTTTTTGCGAAATAAAGAAAAGATTTTGACTTTGATCCATCGATAAGTCCACACCGTTTTGTCTCTCCTTTACACGATACTTTACAAATTGTTTGTTGGTAATCTTTAATACTAAGTTGTCATAATAAATGAAAAGAAAATTTGTCATAGGTTTACTTTACAAATAATTTCAAGGCATCTCCTTACATATAACGCTTAAATCAAATCCAGCAAACTTTGTGTTGGTATATTTTTCTAAAATTACAAAATACAGTTCAACTAGAGTAGATGTTACTAGCATGACTAAAAACATGTATTTTATAGCGTTTACGGCTTTTTAAAATGCTAAATCATTTTATTATTGTACCAGTAACAACATAATCGATGTTAGTTATGTTTGGAAATATACTGGAGTTTGCTTGCTGCTTTTGTTTTAATAGACTTTGCATTTTATTTTGTTTTTTTTAATAAATCGTAAGAGTCTTAATGCCCGGTCCATCGGCGCTTTTTTACTTTGGACGTAAAACCTGGCTTGGACATGTGCTGCGGATGCTACAAAAAAGCCTAAATTCTGCTTGTCTCTTCTACCAACCGGATGGATTCCACCGTTGTGGAAGGCCACTGATGACCATCTATACTATAGATTCTATAGAATGTACTTGGTGGAGATTCGAGACGTTGGAATGATATGGGAGGAAGCAAGAAGACTGGCGGGGGACAGAGAATCTCGGAGGAATCATATGGTGGTCATAGGCTCCGACTAGGGAACGGATATTTGATTTTAAGCCATAATAAAAAAATAAATTAAATTTTAATTAGATTTAGATAACATGTTTTGAAATGTTTCGAGTAATATTCAAAATCTAAAGCCAACGAGCTTTCAATTAATTATGCCATCACAATCTTTTCACACTTAATCATCCTGTAATTTCAAACTGTTTTGCATTAATTATTATTTTCACACGCTTAAATCATGAATCGAACTTTAAAATGGATGAATATTTAGTATATAAGAACTTGATATTCATCTGCCGATCATTAATTTTAAATGACGTACGGTTATTGTGAACAAAGTGCAGCGAGGGCTACACGATATTGCACTCTGATTATAAAGGATTCTGCTGTGTTGAAATACGTCGTTATTAATTTTGGTTCGTCGAAGTATGGATATTCATTAAAATGTCTGAATGAATGCTGCATTTTTTAATACGTGTAGGAAAATTAAGATTAATTTAATAAAAGCTCAATCGATCCATTATAAAAAGCTTCACTGATAAATTTACCCAATGAATAAAGAGTTGTTTTTGGTTGTCAGACCGTAAGAAACAATTGTTCAAAATAAGAAACATAAACCACTTTTAAGGTGTTCACCGGCAAAACTTAGTGGAAATACATTGTATTAAACAAAATAATAAAACACTCTTTTGCACTTTTTTGATAATTACTATTAATAAAGACCCGAACTTGTTTCACTCATCACAAACACTTTCAACTGATCAGTTATCCAGTTCTTCTGATCATAATAAATAGTTATAGAATTAGTAAAAAAAAGTATTTTATTATTTTTTGATATAATTAATATTACATAACGTCATATTGATATTAT